>VOQZ01000541.1:0-48961 GCA_008079305.1 Phytophthora palmivora
CAACTGTTCCCTTCATGGACGCCGACTCGTGTTTTGCGCGTTCACTAAAATCGAGCCACGCGTTGCAGACTCAACAACCGAGGCTACGTGATAGAGAAATGAGGTTTTTGGCGTTGAGTGACAGTTAACTCAGCTGCCTCTCGTTTGCAACTGCGTTCGATGATATCCAAGAAGCGGTTTGGTGGCAATGTGGTCAATACAGAGCTTGGCAATGGTAAGAGATGCCAAGTTTGAACGTAATAAACTATCAGTGTACTAGTGATTCACAGGACTTTCGATTGTAGTTTGCGAAGCTCTACACTCTCTGCTCTACGCCATCGAACCTCCCTGTTTTCCACCTTCAGTTGCAAGTGCTTCCAGAACATGAACATCGCCAATGGGTAATGCAACATCGCGATGATCATCAGGAAGAATGCCGTCTTCAACGACGTGTCGTCCTTCTCGCCCAACGGACCCCCTGTACCAACCACAACACGAACGACAACCCCGCCGTGAAACAAGCCACGCCAGCAAGGAAGAAGCCGCCACCGACCCACTTCTTGTCGCCCTTGCGGCACGTGATAGCACCAACGATCGAAATGATTGCCATCAGACCGTTCGACATGCTCATACCGCCAAACGTCATGGTGGCCATACCCAACAGACCGCACGACTTGTCCAGGAACTTGTCGAACTGTTCCGCGTCCATACCAGCGGCAGTGGCCAACACCGTCGCGTATGCCAAACGTTCAGCGTCACTCACGTCTCCAGCCTTGTTGTAGCCCTCGCACGTGGCGTACTCGCTGTACTTGGCCCACACTGTTTCATTGATCACGAGAGGTCTTGGTACCCGGATCCGAACTTGTAGTAGAAGCAGTGGTCGAGTGTGGTGCTGGAGTTGGTGAGTTCACTGTCGATGCAGAAGCTCATGAGTCCGGCCTTGAAGTTGGTGCTGGCGATCTCGTTGGTGAGCGCCGAGTTGACGGTGGAGTTAGCAGTCCACATTGGTAGAATCATGGCGACGGCGTTGTAGAGTGTACCGATGGTGATCATGGCGATAGCGCCATATCCTTGCTTTGAAATTGCCATTGATGAACTGGTATTGACTAGGTGGTTGCGTCAGTGTGTATTCGAAAATGAACTGAAATGTTTTCCGTTAGACGTGTTGGCCCGACCAACACATGTAAACAAGCAGTTGATTGTCGTAGATATATGGCCTCTGGCTGAACTATCGCAGCAGATCGCTGTGTGGGTCAGAGAACTACACTTCATGGACTGGTACTAGTTCAAATCCTGATAGACGAAAGATTACAATTAATGTGACGACCGCTGTCCAAGCGCAATCGCGAGTATATGGATTTTCTTGCGGCAGTAGCGAACCGGCAAAGATTGGCTCCGGTTTGCAGTGTCGTCGTGATTCAAATTCATGAAGTTTGCCGAGACAACTTCTCGGTGAGTTCTGAAGTATGCAATAGGAATATGCTCTGAAAAATGTCGGTGCTTTGACCTCGATGCGTCCTCCTTTACTCAGAAGGACCCGCTTAGGCCTAGGTCAAAGCACATCAGAAGCTGACGTTATTTATTGTTTACCACACTTGTCTAGCCATTTCGCAATGGATAAACATCAACAGCTGAAGCTTTCAATGTAAAGCCAGGCTAGCAAACGCTTACGACCATCCGACGGTAACCTGCGATTGCTACACTGACCTGGATTCTCGGTCAGGTGCAGCTCATTATGTGTAATTCATACAGCTTCTCAGCACGCGACGACTTCATCGATCTGTACCGCTGAATCATGTACCATACCCATCATTGTTGCCATGCCTCATTGCCAAATTCGCGACGCAACACTCAAACCACAATTCACCCATAAGCTACAACAATGGCGTTTAACAAGTTCGCTTTCGGAGCCATCGCCATGATCACCATCGCCACGATCTACAATATCGCCGCCTTCATCCTTCCCATGTGGAGTGCCAATAAAACTGTCAACTCGGCACTCACGTCGGAAGTGTCGAGTACAAATTTCAAGGCCGGACTCTTGGGATTCTGCATTGATAGCGAGACAACCAACAGTACCACATTCGACCACTGCTTCTATTACAAGTTTGGTTCCTCGTACGATGATCTGTCAGTCCTCAATAACGAGATCTGGTCCAAGTACTCTTCTGATGGAGTCTGCAAGGCCTACAACAACGCGGGTGATGTGAGTGACGCGGAGCAATTGGCGTACGCGACGGTGTTGGCCACTGCCGCTGGTATGGACGCAGAACAGTTCGACAAGTTCCTGGACAAGTCGTGTAGTCTATTGGGTACGGCCACCATGACGTTCGGCGGTATGAGCATGTCGAACGGTCTGATGGCAATCATTTCGATCGTTGGTGCCATCACGTGCTGCAAGGGGAACAAGAAGTGGATCGGTGGCGGCTTCTTCCTTGCTGGGGTGGCTTGTTTCACGGCAGGATTGACGTTCGTGCTGTGGGTAGTGCAGTCAAAGCCTCTTGGAAAGGAGGACGATGCGTCGTTCAAGGCTTCATTCTTTTGATGATCATCGCGATGTTGCACTACCCTGTGGCGATGTTCATGTTCTGGAAGTACTTGAAGCAGCAGGAGGAGGTGGTGAAGCAAGCGGAGGAGGATCATATGACTTACACTGGAGCTGAGACCCCTGTTAGTGGCATGCCTGCTACCCTAGTTTAAATATCAGAGAGTTAATGTAGGTTCCGGTAGATATAATCAATTCAAAACTTCACGAGCTATTAAATATGTCTTTGCTTGCTATCATGGATAACTATCTAGTTGAGTGCGCTTGTGGTATCGATGCATCGTTAGGGCATTTGATTTTACTGGTCTGACGCCATTTCAAGATGCCGTTGCGAACACGGTACGATGTCTGAAGGCAAACTGTACAATATAGCACTACCGAGATCATCCACCTCTCGCTGCAGACCGTTTGTTCTGCAAAAACTCGGGAAGGAAGGACAGCTACTCTATCACAAAGTTGGTTGATGAGCTCGACGTATCAATCTCGCTGTAAAGATCTCGGTTAACCTGTGAGTTTGTTTGAATCGTTGATGAGCTTTATTGCTGTTACTTTGCAGTCTTTGTCGACGTATTTCGCCCAAGCCTCCACTTTTCACGAGGAATGGCTTCCTTTACGTTGTTGTGGCTTTGTCCGATTTCAAATCGATGATTTCAATTTGTATCGCCGATTTGGCAAATGGCGATACAGATTACCACGGCGCAGTAGTACTCGAGCTCCGAGTAATCATCTGGATTTTGTTTTCGGGTCGGGTGCGGTCTCTCAGTGAGACCAGCCGCATTCTAAATACAAGTACATGTACATGTATTACGATGTTACCAACACAAATAAAAGTAGCACCACAATAACTGTTATTGCTTACTATTGTTTGGAGGCCGATCACTTCGCTAGAATTGTAATAAACACTAGATTTGAAAGCGCATACCATCTCAGTCACCGGGTCGGTGGTACCACTGCTACCGCTTAAGCGAATTTGAAAGAAAGCTCATTTTCAAATCCACAACAACCACACCAACACATCAAACTCAACCAGCCATGGCAATCTCAAAGCATGGATATGGCGCTATCGCCATGATCACCATCGGTACACTCTACAACGCCGTCGCCATGATTCTACCAATGTGGACTGCTAACTCCACCGTCAACTCGGCGCTCACCAACGAGATCGCCAGCACCAACTTCAAGGCCGGACTCATGAGCTTCTGCATCGACAGTGAACTCACCAACTCCAGCACCACACTCGACCACTGCTTCTACTACAAGTTCGGATCCGGGTACCAAGACCTCTCCGTGATCAATGAAACAGTGTGGGCCAAGTACAGCGAGTACGCCACGTGCGAGGGCTACAACAAGGCTGGAGACGTGAGTGACGCTGAACGTTTGGAATACGCGACGGTGTTGGCCACTGCCGCTGGTATGGACGCGGAACAGTTCGACAAGTTCCTGGACAAGTCGTGCGGTCTGTTGGGTATGGCCACCATGACGTTCGGCGGTATGAGCATGTCGAACGGTCTGATGGCAATCATTTCGATCGTTGGTGCTATCACGTGCCGCAAGGGCGACAAGAAGTGGGTCGGTGGCGGCTTCTTCCTTGCTGGCGTGGCTTGTTTCACGGCGGGGTTGACGTTCGTGTTGTGGTTGGTACAGGCGGGTCCGTTGGGCGAGAAGGACGACACGTCGTTGAAGACGGCATTCTTCCTGATGATCATCGCGATGTTGCATTACCCATTGGCGATGTTCATGTTCTGGAAACATTTGAACGAACAGAAGTCAAAGGAGGTGGATGATGAACAGTCGAAGTATATTCTGGAGGCATCGGACAGCAAATGTGAGCAGCAAGCGTAGATGTAGTCGTTTCGTAGAATAACATACTTGTATTGAAGTGATCGAATTAGCATTGGGGTTTCGCCTAGAACTTTGAGCTGTACTTCGAAGTAGTTCGTAGTGTATGCACTACGATGAAGTTTCAAGGTGGCTAGCTAACCATGTATGCGTTTGAACGAAGGGTCGAGATTAAGCCACCAATACTCCCAGTTCAAGGAGTTTCGATTCCTATGTGCTTGCTCTTAATGGAAACAGTGTCCTCTTTTGACTGGAAATTCTTTAGCGTTTACCCCACCTGTGGTCGTGCTTCAATATATCAATTGATTTTCTACTGTTGCCATTGCGAAGTCAGTGCGTGGTTGCCCGCATGATTGCAACATGGGTTTGGTTCATGGAGTTGACAACATTTACGAGCGCTGCACTGGATGGAATCCCTCCGAGGCCCTCGTCGTTTAATAGATCGGGATCTATCAACCACGTGTTTACGACAACACAAAGGTTGCTTTCGATTGCGGTAAAAACTCGATTTTTAAAATCAAACCATTTCATTTGAGCAGCAAGATCTATCTATGCTTTGACAATTGTCGCAGCTTGACTGCAGCTAACCAATGATCCATTCATTCCTATGTGATCTACTAGCGGTGCTCACTTTTCATTTTGCTTCCGAGTGACCAACAAAACCCAAGTTTCAAATCAACACAATCAAAACGATGGCGTTCAACAAGTTCGCTTTCGGAGCCATCGCCATGATCACCATCGCCACGATCTACAATATCGCCGCCTTCATCCTTCCCATGTGGAGTGCCAATAAAACTGTCAACTCGGCACTCACGTCGGAAGTGTCGAGTACAAATTTCAAGGCCGGACTCTTGGGATTCTGCATTGATAGCGAGACAACCAACAGTACCACATTCGACCACTGCTTCTACTACAAGTTTGGTTCCTCGTACGATGATCTGTCAGTCCTCAATAACGAGATCTGGTCCAAGTACTCTTCTGATGGAGTCTGCAAGGCCTACAACAACGCGGGTGATGTGAGTGACGCGGAGCAATTGGCGTACGCGACGGTGTTGGCCACTGCCGCTGGTATGGACGCAGAACAGTTCGACAAGTTCCTGGACAAGTCGTGTAGTCTATTGGGTACGGCCACCATGACGTTCGGCGGTATGAGCATGTCGAACGGTCTGATGGCAATCATTTCGATCGTTGGTGCCATCACGTGCTGCAAGGGGAACAAGAAGTGGATCGGTGGCGGCTTCTTCCTTGCTGGGGTGGCTTGTTTCACGGCAGGATTGACGTTCGTGCTGTGGGTAGTGCAGTCAAAGCCTCTTGGAAAGGAGGACGATGCGTCGTTCAAGGCTTCATTCTTTTTGATGATCATCGCGATGTTGCACTACCCTGTGGCGATGTTCATGTTCTGGAAGTACTTGAAGCAGCAGGAGGAGGTGGTGAAGCAAGCGGAGGAGGATCATATGACTTACACTGGAGCTGAGACCCCTGTTAGTGGCATGCCTGCTACCCTAGTTTAAATATCAGAGAGTTAATGTAGGTTCCGGTAGATATAATCAATTCAAAACTTCACGAGCTATTAAATATGTCTTTGCTTGCTATCATGGATAACTATCTAGTTGAGTGCGCTTGTGGTATCGATGCATCGTTAGGGCATTTGATTTTACTGGTCTGACGCCATTTCAAGATGCCGTTGCGAACACGGTACGATGTCTGAAGGCAAACTGTACAATATAGCACTACCGAGATCATCCACCTCTCGCTGCAGACCGTTTGTTCTGCAAAAACTCGGGAAGGAAGGACAGCTACTCTGTGACAAAGTTGGTTGATGAGCTCGACGTATCAATTTCGCTGTAAAGATCTCGGTTAACCTGTGAGTTTGTTTGAATTCTCTGGATTTTAGTTCCAGTGTTTCGGAGAAAGCAACTCGAACCCAAACTAACTTTGATACTTGATGGAACCCAAAGTAACATTCTCTATACTAACTCAGTTCTCAAAACCTCTATACTTCGACTGACCTGTTATAAACGACTCTCGGATCGTCGACCTCGGCCAAAATCGAGCTATTTCCTCCTTGTCTCAATGAGAACTTACAGCGGCGTTGGAAATCCGACTGTGGCCAGGTAAATTTACCTTCGATACCACATACCCTGAAGTCAAGTTGAAAAAATTGTGAATGTTGCCTGTGTCGGCTAGGGTCAACATCATGAATGTCATCCTATGCTATAGCATATTTCGTACTCCAGGCTCGAGCTTCAAACGACATTCAAACAATCAAGCAAAGCAGATCGCCATGCAAGGCCTGTGGTGTATGCTGGGTCGCCTCGGGCACACTTCTGAAGCCTAACTACCATTCCGCGGTGGTGGACGGACGAAACCCATGTCGTCCTAAGTGTAAATATTATGGCATCACTGTTGCAGTTGGTACACAGATCGTAAGCAGGAACAACGGCTTGCCGATCACGAACGGCACCCCGATAAAATGCAGTACCGTTCCAAGATGTTTACTACAGCTGTCATAACAGCATTTGACCTCCGCAGCGGAGGTTTGGCAGGGGACAGCGCGTAGCGCGGAGGAGTTAGCCCTGTAAGGAGGTACTATCTATTTAGCGGAGGCTGAAGACCGACCCCGAGGAGCACAGCGACGAGGGCCGTCGCAGGCGGAGTATCACCTTTGATGCATCAGTCATTGCATGTGGCTCATGTTTGTGATCATATGAAAGCTTTGTTGTGGTTAATGAATATTAATTATTAGTTGAGGTAGTGTGATAAACTGTTTGATAACATTTAGAATCATGTGTGTCCGAGTATGAAAATCCAGAGCTTCCACGGGCAACGCACGGCATTAGTCGTTGATGAGCTTTATTGCTGTTACTTTGCAGTCTTTGTCGACGTATTTCGCCCAAGTCTCCACTTTTCACGAGGAATGGCTTCCTTTACGTTGTTGTGGCTTTGTCCGATTTCAAATCGGTGATTTCAATTTGTATCGCCGATTTGGCAAATGGCGATACAGATTACCACGGCGCAGTAGTACCCGAGCTCCGAGTAATCATCTGGATTTTGTTTTCGGGTCGGGTGCGGTCTCTCAGTGAGACCAGCCGCATTCTAACCCCATATTAATACAAGTACATGTACATGTATTACGATGTTACCAACACAAATAAAAGTAGCACCACAATAACTGTTATTGCTTACTATTGTTTGGAGGCCGATCACTTCGCTAGAATTGTAATAAACACTAGATTTGAAAGCGCATACCATCTCAGTCACCGGGTCGGTGGTACCACTGCTACCGCTTAAGCGAATTTGAAAGAAAGCTCATTTTCAAATCTACAACAACCACACCAACACATCAAACTCAACCAGCCATGGCAATCTCAAAGCATGGATATGGCGCTATCGCCATGATCACCATCGGTACACTCTACAACGCCGTCGCCATGATTCTACCAATGTGGACTGCTAACTCCACCGTCAACTCGGCGCTCACCAACGAGATCGCCAACACCAACTTCAAGGCCGGACTCATGAGCTTCTGCATCGACAGTGAACTCACCAACTCCAGCACCACACTCGACCACTGCTTCTACTACAAGTTCGGATCCGGGTACCAAGACCTCTCCGTGATCAATGAGACAGTGTGGGCCAAGTACAGCGAGTACGCCACGTGCGAGGGCTACAACAAGGCTGGAGACGTGAGTGACGCTGAACGTTTGGAATACGCGACGGTGTTGGCCACTGCCGCTGGTATGGACGCACAACAGTTCGACAAGTTCCTGGACAAGTCGTGCGGTCTGTTGGGTATGGCCACCATGACATTCGGCGGTATGAGCATGTCGAACGGTCTGATGGCAATCATCTCGATCGTTGGTGCTATCACGTGCCGCAAGGGCGACAAGAAGTGGGTCGGTGGCGGCTTCTTCCTTGCTGGCGTGGCTTGTTTCACGGCGGGGTTGACGTTCGTGTTGTGGTTGGTACAGGCGGGTCCGTTGGGCGAGAAGGACGACACGTCGTTGAAGACGGCATTCTTCCTGATGATCATCGCGATGTTGCATTACCCATTGGCGATGTTCATGTTCTGGAAACATTTGAACGAACAGAAGTCAAAGGAGGTGGATGATGAACAGTCGAAGTATATTCTGGAGGCATCGGACAGCAAACGTGAGCAGCAAGCGTAGATGTAGTCGTTTCGTAGAATAACATACTTGTATTGAAGTGATCGAATTAGCATTGGGGTTTCGCCTAGAACTTTGAGCTGTACTTCGAAGTAGTTCGTAGTGTATGCACTACGATGAAGTTTCAAGGTGGCTAGCTAACCATGTATGCGTTTGAACGAAGGGTCGAGATTAAGCCACCAATACTCCCAGTTCAAGGAGTTTCGATTCCTATGTGCTTACTCGTGGGCGGAATTTTCAGGATATATGTTGGTTTTTTCAGGATGATAAAATGAGAGAGGTTACTATTAAGTTTTGAGAGAGAGCAGGATGCTCACTACAGTGCGCGGATTCGCTACAATGATGCGTAGATTCACAAAGCAATGAAACCACATTCTAAACGATTACTCCTCAAGATATTATCAACTGCTGCTTACTGCACGTTGACGCTATCAACACTGGTACGTCTTGCGTTCTTTCTGAAGAACGTTGCTACAGACACCCACACGAGTTGGCCACGACGGCGTTTCCTGTTTTTCTGAGTTTCTCTCGGCATTTCGATGGCCGATTTACACTGCTTGAACACGACAGCAGCATCCGTCAAGGTAATATTTGTTGTTGCTAACCCAAGAACTCTAGCCGCACGTTCAAGTTTCGTCATTAGAAACTTTAGCTCGCATAGTCGCTTTCGTTGATTTGGATCAACTAGGTCTGCAGGGCAAATTTGACGAAATGGTGGCAATTTTTTTGCAGTGTCACCACAACACCAGTACATCCATGCCTGTTCAACTGATCCAGTTGGTAGCTTCATGTCAGGTGGGAAGAGATGCATACCACCGCCCCAATGATAAACAGGATAAGAGAACGCACGACTGTCTTCAATAGAGGAAAGATCTTCTCCTCCAGCGTCAGCCGTAGTATCGTTTTCGGTATTGTGACCATCAGCATTACTAGTGTCATTTCGTGTACGGAAGAGCTGCAAAATGCCCTCATCCTCTAGCCGCTTCATTATAGACGACGCCATGCTGTCACATGTGGGAACGCCAGACTGAATTGCACGCTCCTCAAGAACTGATGTAACTCCAGACATTAAACGTTCATACAGAGCGTCTTGTGACTCGACGATCGTTTGCATATCAGCCTTTCGCATTTCTGCATCGTTCTTTAGCTCATCACGAGCTGCTCGAATTTCACTTAAAATTGTGACGTGTGGGGGCACACCAGTAGGCTGCATGTTAGATTCCGATGGCGTTGTCCTAACGCGGGACTGTAGTTCTAGTATTAATTCGGCATTGGCGAAAAATGGAGACTGGAAAAGAGGGTGATCAGTCGGTAATTGTTCACGTAAAAAATCGATGTGGTAAATCAGCGATGCCAATGCAAATTCTGCCACAAATTCAACTTGCTCAGGCAAGCTTGGGAAGCAAATCCGCTTAGCTTGCTTCACTGTTTCGTCACGAGTGACAAAATGAGGAGGGAGGGCGGCAAACTCTGGCTGAAGAATAGGAAGACCACTAACGGTTCGGCCAACAAACATGTCTCCAGCTGCGTCATGCCGCAAGTATCGGTCTTGCACCCCTCCCATAGGCCATCCAGCACGAAGATGGACGGCAACGGAAGGTGGGCAAGCAGTAGACCCAGAGGAGCAAAATGTTGATGCCCCCTTGCGCATCGAATGCGTACCAATATCATCAGCAATAGTTCCTCGGCGCTCGAGCTCCGCTGCTACTTGAGGACCTTTCAAAACTCTCCCTAACACCTTTCTAAATCGCTCGTATTCGTCATTTCCAGGAAATAAATGAACATCCTCATCATCCACAGCGTAAACCGCCCAGTACACACCTGAAAGCAAAAATCATAAATATTTTATGATCTAGGTGTATAATAAATGTAACACAGTTATTACATACTTACCCAGTGCGAGGATGGGGCAAATTTCGGGGGCCATTGGGTTTGCGTAGACGTGGCGTGGGTCACGAGGTCGAGTACCACGTTGATCATTCTTCATGTGAGCAAAGTACACACAAAGCGCATCTTCCCTCCATTCAAGGTGCTTGTAGCAAATCGAGACAGTATTCGCTGCACGCGCCATCAAATTCCACGACATAATCATAAAGGTTCTGGCAAATACCATATCCCGCGAAGTACTTTGCAGCATTGCCATAGCAACTTGCTTTAGCAAGCTGATAGGCATGGGATCTTTCCCAATTTTGATTTGGCCTCGCCCTTGGCTAATGGCTGCTGCCACCTTACGTTGTAAACCTTTGAAGTGGCAGCTAATCTCGCGCTCTAATTCCACAGACATGACTTTACGGTAATCTTGGAAGAGGTTGTGAAATGCTGATCGATGACCCGCGTAGTTAGAAAAACTGTGATAATTGCCGTTCCGCTTCTTCATAGAGACCACCCATGTCATGAAGTCGCGTGCTGTTATGCTGTCGAAGTCAATCGGAGGATTATCAGGTGCTGCTGATAAAGCGTGTTTAATGGATTTTTTGTCTGCTAATCCATCAGCGTCATACTCGAGTGAGTTCGCGAATCCGTCCAGCACTAACGACCGCTTGTTTTTAATCATCCATTGCAAGAAGCGCGTTGTTGAGCTTAGATAGGAAGCACGCGAGCTAATTGATATCGTACTCGCACGGGCGTTGGTAACTTCTTCCTCCAACACCAGTAAATCGATCAGTTCAGCTTGCATTTTTGTCAGGAATGGCGTCCTGACAATTTCGCACTGTTCTATCCTTGATATGATATATATTGAATATATTATGCAACGTGAAGAGTCACTAGTGGGAATTTCCAGGATCTGCGTCCTGAAAAAATACAAAATATTGCCACTCTCGTCAAGAAAATTCCGGACAATTGCTCTTAATGGAAACAGTGTCCTCTTTTGACTGGAAATTCTTTAGCGTTTACCCCACCTGTGGTCGTGCTTCAATATATCAATTGATTTTCTACTGTTGCCATTGCGAAGTCAGTGCGTGGTTGCCCGCATGATTGCAACATGGGTTTGGTTCATGGAGTTGACAACATTTACGAGCGCTGCACTGGATGGAATCCCTCCGAGGCCCTCGTCGTTTAATAGATCGGGATCTATCAACCACGTGTTTACGACAACACAAAGGTTGCTTTCGATTGCGGTAAAAACTCGATTTTTAAAATCAAACCATTTCATTTGAGCAGCAAGATCTATCTATGCTTTGACAATTGTCGCAGCTTGACTGCAGCTAACCAATGATCCATTCATTCCTATGTGATCTACTAGCGGTGCTCACTTTTCATTTTGCTTCCGAGTGACCAACAAAACCCAAGTTTCAAATCAACACAATCAAAACGATGGCGTTCAACAAGTTCGCTTTCGGAGCCATCGCCATGATCACCATCGCCACGATCTACAATATCGCCGCCTTCATCCTCCCCATGTGGAGTGCCAATAAAACTGTCAACTCGGCACTCACGTCGGAAGTGTCGAGTACAAATTTCAAGGCCGGACTCTTGGGATTCTGCATTGATAGCGAGACAACCAACAGTACCACATTCGACCACTGCTTCTACTACAAGTTTGGTTCCTCGTACGATGATCTGTCAGTCCTCAATAACGAGATCTGGTCCAAGTACTCTTCTGATGGAGTCTGCAAGGCCTACAACAACGCGGGTGATGTGAGTGACGCGGAGCAATTGGCGTACGCGACGGTGTTGGCCACTGCCGCTGGTATGGACGCACAACAGTTCGACAAGTTCCTGGACAAGTCGTGTAGTCTATTGGGTACGGCCACCATGACGTTCGGCGGTATGAGCATGTCGAACGGTCTGATGGCAATCATTTCGATCGTTGGTGCCATCACGTGCTGCAAGGGGAACAAGAAGTGGATCGGTGGCGGCTTCTTCCTTGCTGGCGTGGCTTGTTTCACGGCGGGGTTGACGTTCGTGCTGTGGGTAGTACAGTCAAAGCCTCTTGGAAAGGAGGACGATGCGTCGTTCAAGGCTTCATTCTTTTTGATGATCATCGCGATGTTGCACTACCCTGTGGCGATGTTCATGTTCTGGAAGTACTTGAAGCAGCAGCAGGAGGTGGTGAAGCCAGCGGAGGAGGACCACACAGTTTACTCATCCGTTGAGACACCGAAATTTGACGGAGCTGCTCCGATTAGCCAAGTCTAGCATGCCTAGACAACTTTCCTAGCTATACATATTGCCAGAATATATTTCTTTGCGAGAGCAAGCACAGCGTGTCCATTATGAGAGGAAGATAAACTACCACGGTCATTTGATAACAACTTACTCGCTGGAATGTTTTGTGTATGGCAACAAAATTCTATTACTACTAGTATCTACATCCTCTCGGGTAGTGCAACGTTTCATGTGCGTGTTGCTTGAAAACGGTTTACTCGGTCCCTAGAACTTCACCATCACGATAAACAGAGTCTTCTTTCCAGCTGGATCATGACTTCGTGGCTGAATATGTAGTAATGCATCTGGCACTCGATTTTTTGCTTACGACTCTCTAAAGGACCTTATTGATTATATCTCGTCTCTACCCACAAAGACTCACACCAAAATTGCACATTCGCACTTTTACTATCAAATCAACAGTATTCAACCACACCGATACATACCATTGCAATATGGCAATCTCAAAGCATGGATATGGCGCTATCGCCATGATCACCATCGGTACACTCTACAACGCCGTCGCCATGATTCTACCAATGTGGACTGCTAACTCCACCGTCAACTCGGCGCTCACCAACGAGATCGCCAACACCAACTTCAAGGCCGGACTCATGAGCTTCTGCATCGACAGTGAACTCACCAACTCCAGCACCACACTCGACCACTGCTTCTACTACAAGTTCGGATCCGGGTACCAAGACCTTTCCGTGATCAATGAGACAGTGTGGGCCAAGTACAGCGAGTACGCCACGTGCGAGGGCTACAACAAGGCTGGAGACGTGAGTGACGCTGAACGTTTGGAATACGCGACGGTGTTGGCCACTGCCGCTGGTATGGACGCACAACAGTTCGACAAGTTCCTGGACAAGTCGTGCGGTCTGTTGGGTATGGCCACCATGACATTCGGCGGTATGAGCATGTCGAACGGTCTGATGGCAATCATTTCGATCGTTGGTGCTATCACGTGCCGCAAGGGCGACAAGAAGTGGGTCGGTGGCGGCTTCTTCCTTGCTGGCGTGGCTTGTTTCACGGCGGGGTTGACGTTCGTGTTGTGGTTGGTACAGGCGGGTCCGTTGGGCGAGAAGGACGACACGTCGTTGAAGACGGCATTCTTCCTGATGATCATCGCGATGTTGCATTACCCATTGGCGATGTTCATGTTCTGGAAACATTTGAACGAACAGAAGTCAAAGGAGGTGGATGATGAACAGTCGAAGTATATTCTGGAGGCATCGGACAGCAAACGTGAGCAGCAAGCGTAGATGTAGTCGTTTCGTAGAATAACATACTTGTATTGAAGTGATCGAATTAGCATTGGGGTTTCGCCTAGAACTTTGAGCTGTACTTCGAAGTAGTTCGTAGTGTATGCACTACGATGAAGTTTCAAGGTGGCTAGCTAACCATGTATGCGTTTGAACGAAGGGTCGAGATTAAGCCACCAATACTCCCAGTTCAAGGAGTTTCGATTCCTATGTGCTTGCTCTTAATGGAAACAGTGTCCTCTTTTGACTGGAAATTCTTTAGCGTTTACCCCACCTGTGGTCGTGCTTCAATATATCAATTGATTTTCTACTGTTGCCATTGCGAAGTCAGTGCGTGGTTGCCCGCATGATTGCAACATGGGTTTGGTTCATGGAGTTGACAACATTTACGAGCGCTGCACTGGATGGAATCCCTCCGAGGCCCTCGTCGTTTAATAGATCGGGATCTATCAACCACGTGTTTACGACAACACAAAGGTTGCTTTCGATTGCGGTAAAAACTCGATTTTTAAAATCAAACCATTTCATTTGAGCAGCAAGATCTATCTATGCTTTGACAATTGTCGCAGCTTGACTGCAGCTAACCAATGATCCATTCATTCCTATGTGATCTACTAGCGGTGCTCACTTTTCATTTTGCTTCCGAGTGACCAACAAAACCCAAGTTTCAAATCAACACAATCAAAACGATGGCGTTCAACAAGTTCGCTTTCGGAGCCATCGCCATGATCACCATCGCCACGATCTACAATATCGCCGCCTTCATCCTCCCCATGTGGAGTGCCAATAAAACTGTCAACTCGGCACTCACGTCGGAAGTGTCGAGTACAAATTTCAAGGCCGGACTCTTGGGATTCTGCATTGATAGCGAGACAACCAACAGTACCACATTCGACCACTGCTTCTACTACAAGTTTGGTTCCTCGTACGATGATCTGTCAGTCCTCAATAACGAGATCTGGTCCAAGTACTCTTCTGATGGAGTCTGCAAGGCCTACAACAACGCGGGTGATGTGAGTGACGCGGAGCAATTGGCGTACGCGACGGTGTTGGCCACTGCCGCTGGTATGGACGCACAACAGTTCGACAAGTTCCTGGACAA
The DNA here is from genome assembly GCA_008079305.1 of Phytophthora palmivora. NCBI lineage: Eukaryota > Oomycota > Peronosporomycetes > Peronosporales > Peronosporaceae > Phytophthora > Phytophthora palmivora. The sequence continues at coordinate 15,046 of VOQZ01000541.1, forward strand.
GTCGTGTAGTCTATTGGGTACGGCCACCATGACGTTCGGCGGTATGAGCATGTCGAACGGTCTGATGGCAATCATTTCGATCGTTGGTGCCATCACGTGCTGCAAGGGGAACAAGAAGTGGATCGGTGGCGGCTTCTTCCTTGCTGGCGTGGCTTGTTTCACGGCGGGGTTGACGTTCGTGCTGTGGGTAGTACAGTCAAAGCCTCTTGGAAAGGAGGACGATGCGTCGTTCAAGGCTTCATTCTTTTTGATGATCATCGCGATGTTGCACTACCCTGTGGCGATGTTCATGTTCTGGAAGTACTTGAAGCAGCAGCAGGAGGTGGTGAAGCCAGCGGAGGAGGACCACACAGTTTACTCATCCGTTGAGACACCGAAATTTGACGGAGCTGCTCCGATTAGCCAAGTCTAGCATGCCTAGACAACTTTCCTAGCTATACATATTGCCAGAATATATTTCTTTGCGAGAGCAAGCACAGCGTGTCCATTATGAGAGGAAGATAAACTACCACGGTCATTTGATAACAACTTACTCGCTGGAATGTTTTGTGTATGGCAACAAAATTCTATTACTACTAGTATCTACATCCTCTCGGGTAGTGCAACGTTTCATGTGCGTGTTGCTTGAAAACGGTTTACTCGGTCCCTAGAACTTCACCATCACGATAAACAGAGTCTTCTTTCCAGCTGGATCATGACTTCGTGGCTGAATATGTAGTAATGCATCTGGCACTCGATTTTTTGCTTACGACTCTCTAAAGGACCTTATTGATTATATCTCGTCTCTACCCACAAAGACTCACACCAAAATTGCACATTCGCACTTTTACTATCAAATCAACAGTATTCAACCACACCGATACATACCATTGCAATATGGCAATCTCAAAGCATGGATATGGCGCTATCGCCATGATCACCATCGGTACACTCTACAACGCCGTCGCCATGATTCTACCAATGTGGACTGCTAACTCCACCGTCAACTCGGCGCTCACCAACGAGATCGCCAACACCAACTTCAAGGCCGGACTCATGAGCTTCTGCATCGACAGTGAACTCACCAACTCCAGCACCACACTCGACCACTGCTTCTACTACAAGTTCGGATCCGGGTACCAAGACCTTTCCGTGATCAATGAGACAGTGTGGGCCAAGTACAGCGAGTACGCCACGTGCGAGGGCTACAACAAGGCTGGAGACGTGAGCGACGCTGAACGTTTGGCGTACGCGACGGTGTTGGCCACTGCCGCTGGTATGGACGCACAACAGTTCGACAAGTTCCTGGACAAGTCGTGCGGTCTGTTGGGTATGGCCACCATGACATTCGGCGGTATGAGCATGTCGAACGGTCTGATGGCAATCATTTCGATCGTTGGTGCTATCACGTGCCGCAAGGGCGACAAGAAGTGGGTCGGTGGCGGCTTCTTCCTTGCTGGCGTGGCTTGTTTCACGGCGGGGTTGTCGTTCGTGTTGTGGTTGGTACAGGCGGGTCCGTTGGGCGAGAAGGACGACACGTCGTTGAAGACGGCATTCTTCCTGATGATCATCGCGATGTTGCATTACCCATTGGCGATGTTCATGTTCTGGAAACATTTGAACGAACAGAAGCCAAAGGAGGTGGATGATGACCACTCCACGTTCGTTCTTGAAGCGTCTGATAGCCAGGGTGGTTCACGTGCCTACATGTAAGGACAAGCTGTTCATCCATAAGTTAGTTGAATTATCATGTAAATAGAGATAACTCACTTAGAACTTTGTTGCAATAGGTCTCCCGATTGTGGCAGGTCTGCTGAAGAGCTTTCCCAAACAAGTTATGTAAAATATCCCAAGGAAAAACTGAGAGCGGCGAAGAGTGGATCGTCGGGGGACGACGGGTTTTTCGTCTTTTGAGGAAGCACGAAACCTTAGAAAATACGTAGTGATACATACGTTGAATGAATATTTAAGTTTCAAGTTTTAATACTTGAGAGCGGATGTTCTGAAGCTCTTACAGGGATTCCTGATGTGTAAGTTCTACTAATTCTACAGTTGAACTACTTCGTTTTCCAGTGCTGCTGTTAGTTCAGGTGGCGCCTTAGTATTTAGCTCAATTTGCAATCACTTGCGAGAGCTGACGCAAACCTTCATTCCCAGGCATCTTCAGTATGTGAATGACATGGTAATTTCCAGTGAAGAGTTTTAGACCGAGGAAAACAGGCCTCGAAAGTAACGAGTGACCCATCAGATGGCAACCATAATGGAGCAAGCACCATAACATAGGTAATAAATATTCTCCAAAGCGTTGACCTGCTAACTATCACACGTAACATTGATGCAAAAGACCAAGCACTGAGATTACACCAACGAGTCGAAGATCATAGTCGACGAGGTTATAGTGCTGAAGTGCCTTGACCGTCTCTAAAAACGCAGCTAATACATCGAAAAAACACATGATTTGAATTTTCACCATATTTAAACTTTTTACCGCGCTGACGTGGCAGATAATGTCAACCTCCGCACGCCGTCCTAAGGGAGCTGCAGCCTTAGGAGGCGTGAACGTCGGGTCTCTCTTGCTGCTGCTTGGTGGTGTGTTTGCTGTATTTGCAGCTTTGCTTGCTCGTCATGGATTCACGGGCAGAGACCACGGTACACTGACTCCGAAACACTTGTGTGATTCGACACTAACGACTGTATTGACACAGTTGTGGGCATCGACCTGGGCACGACGTACTCGGTGGTAGCCATTTCCCAAAAGAACAATGTGACTGCAATTACAGATCAGGACGGTCACGTATTGGTGCCATCTACAGTTGCATTTCTACCTGACGGAGGTTTGTGCCATTGTCCTCGATCGTGCAATTTCACGTACGCAACTGACGTCACTATGAGCAGAAGTGTTAGTAGGTCGAGAGGCGAGAGCACATCGCACGACGGACCCGCAACACACCATTTTCAACGCCAAGAGGTTCATCGGCCAGAGGTATGTCGGAAAAATACGTGAACCAAAGCATAAAGCTGACTCATTCCATTGCAGCTACGATGACGTTCTGAGTTCGGAAGCCGAAGCAAATGGTGGTACACCGTACGAGTTCAGTATCAAAGCGACGCAAGATGACCACGATGGAGTATGCTTCACGCTGAATGTACAAGGTCAACCAGACTGTGTCACTCCAGTTCAGATCGGCAGTGCAGTTGTACAACATCTACGCTCGATGGCACACCATTTTGTTGGTCACGATCAGATCACCAAGGCAGTCATTGCTGTGCCTGTGGACTTCAACGCGAGACAACGTGACGCCACAGTGGCAGCTTTTCGAGCGGCAGGATTGGAGGTGTCACGCGTTTTGGAAGAACCAACGGCAGCAGCGATTGCCTACGGTCTGCATCAGGATCCCAATGTGAGCTTCTTGTTGGTATTTGACTTTGGAGGGGGTACATTGGACGTGTCGCTGCTATTCGCACGCAACGGAGCGATCAGCGTACTTGACACACTCGGTGATAATCACCTCGGAGGTGAGGATCTGGACGCGACGCTCACAGCATGGCTCCTACAGGAGTTCGAAACACAGCTTGGGACAGCGATTACATCGCGTGGAAACGAACTAGAAGCAAAAACCTTCAACAATGCTGGAGAGGAACCGCCATGCACGTTATCTGGTGTCCGCTACGCTGCTGAGCTGGTGAAACGGCAACTGACCGACGACATCACCGCTACTGCTGTTTGCAACTGGAGTGCAGATGAAAAGTTGATCCGTGCTGAAGTGAAGGTCACCCGCGCACAGTTTGAAAAGCTGTGTGGAGCGCTGTTGGAGCGCACGATGATCCCAGTTCACGACGTCTTGAAAGCGAACAATATGGAGACCGACGAAATCGACGCTGTGGTGCTAGTAGGAGGCTCATCACGAATCCCGTGGGTGCGTCAGCGCCTCACGGAAACGTTCCAGGGCCGTGCACCACTCTCAGACATAGATCCGGATCTTGCTGTAGCGTATGGAGCCGCGCGCACGCTGGATTAGATGAATATTAAAGACGTCAATAGAAGATATGGTCATCCATTCAAAGAACAATCAGGTAACCACATCCGTTAGACTACTGCCATAGACCACTACAGCAATCGCCTCTTGAGTAAATCTAAAACCTTTAGAGCGCCGTGATTGCCGCTTGTGCTAGAGCATCAAGTACATTCCGGTCAGGTAAATGCTGCAATTCAAAGTTATCAATGTTTCCGCTTCCTTACCAATCTCCGCGAGGTCTGGGGAGGCATGAGCAGCGTAGAAGTCCTGTATGTAGTCGACCGCGAATTTCTCCAGTCGCCCGTTGATTCCGTTGTCGTCCTGGTCAGCGCGGTAGCCACGTTGCGCCGCGATTGCCTTGGTGCAGGTCACCAGCGCAAAGTAAGTGCGCAGATTCTGGTTCTTGTTGAGCTCGATCGAGTGGGCGTAGTGCTTACGAGCTGTCAACAGATTGTCGAGGCCACCGATCGTCGAGTAGATATCAGCCAGGCGACTGTGAGAGATGGCATCCATGGGATTCAGTAGAACCAGCTCCTCATAGCAAAAGGCTGCGTAGCGATACGTGCCCATCGACAGGTACGTTTCACCGAGTTCCGTCCACTAGAGCACCATTTCAAGTAAAACCCGTTAAAACACTTTTTCGTAGTTTACTCCAAATGATCAACTTACCGCTGCTTGGTCCGTGCCGAAACTACGTAAAAACTCATTGAGCGCTGTGACGACATCCGCCGTTTTCTTCTGGGCCTTGAGCACTGCGATCTTGCGCTTCAGGACAAGAGCATTGGCTGGATTAGCTTCCAATAGTTCGTCATACAGAGCCAGAGCCTTGGCGAATTCTCCACGCTGCTCGAGCTGCATGCCTTCGAGTCGGGCCACGCGAGAGCTACCGGGGAACTTGGTCTGCAATGCCTTCAGGCACATCTGTTGAAACGTAAACGTCAGCGAAAAGATAAAACTCGGTAACGTATAGCAACCTATACCTCTGCCAGCTCATCGTCGTGCAGGTCCAAAGCAGCGATAAATGTCTGTTCACACACGCTCCATACTATAAAATAATGTTAAAACATGTTTAAATGAACATAATTGCTGTTTCAACACGCACACTCGTTTCCGAGTCCCCAGCTGTGCTTGGTCACGAGCAGCTTCCCGATGGTCGCAACAGCGCGCGGTTCGCGCAGCTTCTCCTTCCTCACATAGTGCAGCAGCTCCACGCATTCGTGGCGTGCCCCGCTGTGCTCCGCCACCGCCAACTTCTGCTCGAACTCGCGCTGCCCCATCGACGTTCAATAGTAAAGGGGACTAAACCAGACAAATTGATTCGATTGGATAAAATAAGAATTCCAGATTTCGCATGCGAAATCTGTAGGCTTTTTCCGAGATGTTTTGGTTGGTTTATTTTGTTTTGATTGAAAGAATACCTCCGTTGACAGTGCAGAACGTTAGCGCATTGTATGGTGTAGGACTTGTTCTAATTCATTACAATACTCGAAAATTGCTCAGACGTCACAATGATAAAACTTTAGTAGAACTCACGTACTGCATTTATTTAATCGGTTTACGTTCATGTAAAATGCACACTAGCGTTAAAGACATCGATAGTGCTGTACCACCAGTCATGCGACATTAACACAAACAGGGTTTGTTTCGGCCTTGGTAGTCCATCGCTCTTCAATAATTGGCTTGTACCACTACAAGTTTGGACCCCAGGAAAGTTTGATCAAGCAACGCTACTGCACACACAGATTGAACTACTGTATTAATACATGTACAGTATTAATATTCAAGTACCAACCGATGCTTGACAAACACCTTCAACTCTCGGTCTGGAATCCTACCATCATCATCAACTCAGATCACTTCAAATGATCGGGAAGCTTACCGTTTCCCCTGGATCTTTTCCTGCCCATTTGGATGGTGCACTAATGCTCTATCGACCTACCAATACAGACTTAGCAAGACAGCTCTCCACCACAACTTTAAATACATACTATATCCTCAGTCTACAGTTTACACCACCCTCGGCACTCTCCCTTGAGTACTCACCTACGAAGTCATGACCACGTTCTTCACTATTGCTGCCACTGTCGTTCTTGCTGTTCTCACTTGCAACTGCATGTTGATGCACTTTACCGCAGAGGAATCGGAATTTTCAGACTTGAATTCTGCAATCAACACTACGTACCTAAATCCATCAAGTTGCACGGCTCCATTCTCGGGAAGTTTGTCCCCTTAACTCTTAGCAATATCGCTTAGTAGCTTCAATTATCCATGCGTTCTCGGCAAAGACGTTAACGTCGCGGTGAACATTGACTCGATTAAAATCACCGGGTTTCAAGAACATCACCCCGACACATGTCAGCGCGATCTCACTAAATTCTATCGAAATCACTGCTTACTCTACGGGTCTAGTTGCTGTTGATGCCACTTTGAGCGTCTCGATCGCAGAACTGGACTACTACGAGTAGTAAATTCTTTTCGTCCTTTCACTTATACTAGCAAACGTCCGCACTGGGTTTATTAACGTAGACGGTGTTGCAGCTACATCACCCCATAGACTACTTGTCCGACAGACACGTTGCACCGAATCGTGGCTCCAGGAACGAGTCGATCAGAAAATTCAGGACGGTTGGGGCGTAGTAGTTGATTGTCGAAATGTAGTCGTCGTAGAACCATCCCTTCTTGTTAATTCTTTCCACTGAGTAATCTGGAATGAGGCGCAAGAGAGTCCGGATAAAAAAGCTTGAGCTGTCAAAGTCGAGGTCATATTCAGAGATTGACTCGAAATCGAGTGCGAACGATTTCACAGATGCATCTTCGAACTTCATGAGTACCTCCTTCATGATACTGGCGTAGTGTCGGTTTGTGGTTGCTCCGGTAACCTTCGTCAGAAGATCCGCAGTCGTCATGTTCGAGCACAATGAGGCTGATACACCCGGTGCGCATGCGTACATATTTGCTTCGATGTTAGCCAGAACGTCGGTTTTTCCACTACGAACTTCAAATCCGCAGTTACGTGAAAGTCCGATTTACCGGTAGTGATGATCAAAGTAGCATCGACAGCAACTTGACCCGTAGCGTAAGACGCGATTTCGACAGTTCTTGGCGAGGTCACGCGGACATGTTTTGCGGTGAGTGTCTTTAGACCAGTGATTCTAAGCGAATCGATGGTGGTAGTGACGAGCAGATCCTTGCGCAGAAATCGCTTAACCTTAAAGCTGGGAAGTGTCACGTTACTGAGAATCAAGGGGTCATACTCCCCGAGAATGGAGCGAGCAACTTGGCAGATTTAGTAGTGTTGATCGCAGAATTCAAGTCGTAAAATTCCGAATTCTCGGCGGTAAAGTCTATGAGCACGCAGTTGTTTTCGGCTGCACTGCTGGGACCAGTGAGAGCCGCAAGAACGATGGTAGCAACGATAGCGAAGAACTTAGTCATTAGTTCGTAGCCAATGAGTTCAGGAGGAGTGTTCAGGATGATGCGAATTGCAGACTGAGGAATCCTCAGTGAGGATATGTGGTACTATTAATGCAACCTACAACTTGTAGGTTGGCAGAGTTACCGATCTGCTGTGCTATTAATACCAACAGGGCATTGCAAGTGAAGTTATCCGAATGTTTTCCTGATCAGGAAAACATCTGTGACCTTCAGAAAAACCTGTATTTTTGTTAGTGCTCAATAAGTGATCGTATCACAGTTGTCCGCGTTCAAATCGACACATAAAATTAGCCCTTTTGTGTTCGCGATGATCCCAATACTTTAGCATCATAATCTTTGTGGTTGAGTGATAGCCGTCAACACGTAGATACTCTATAACTCCTAGGAAATTATTTACTTCTCGTACAGATTCAACGTTTTGACCCGTATCGTATGTAGTAAGTCAGAACTGCATAAGATGATCTGTAGATACATGAACGTACTGAACGTGTACTACAACGTGTGAAATCTCGACACCGACACGGGCCAGGAAAAACCTCATTATCAGCTAATACTAAGCGATAGTACTAATCGAAAGAGTGTGGGTACAAAATCAAAGTCTTCGATCGCAGTAAGTACGTCAGAGTCTCGGCGTATATACGCTTCGTCTACATCACAAAAACCATGAATTGGGCGCCGAAGATGGATGATATTGCTGCGATGAATGACTAACATTTCTTGTTCATTTGCTCCGTTGTACCCACCTATGACCGATTTTTATCACTTGATCGCGTTAGTTCTTCCAGGATGGTACCAATTCAAGCCGGTACGGTAGAAACTAGGTCACAAAGTTGTTTCGAGGTAGAGTTTTGGGAATGCAGATCGAGTTCAAACATAGTAACACCACAATCGAGTATCTGAGTTAAAAAGAAACGTCGCTATTATTTCCTCAGTCATGGTGGGCGCGGTAAAATATACCCGCACTCAAAAAACATATATTGCGTTTTTGGCGTCGCTCATGGTTCACCGAAAATCAATGAAAAAACAAAACAGAAAAAACAGAAGGAAAACCCCATTGTACATTGTCGTGGCAACTCATTATCATGGAGTGTAGAGTGTAATAAACCGTTCTCCAAGGCTGCCTTTGATGTTGGTGCTGTATAGAGGAGTTTAAATTCCCAATGATGCCTTATATTATTTATCTATTAGTATAAAACTTCCAACGATAAAAACCTCTGGCAAATAGGATTGCGGGTTAGTTGCACCGAGGAGCCTCCGCTGGATACTCGTGAGGCATGGCAATGCGCTCAGGGTAGAAAGTGTGGCTGGAAGGATATTCCAGCAAGTTCTCTAGGCGCGCAGAATAGATGTCGACGTAACGCTGCACAAGGAATGCGAACTGTGACGGGTATGCGTCAGCTCGGAACACCGATCCAAAGTTTGCATTGATCAAGTTCTCCATCTCCATCTGAAGGGCTTCGTGGACATTAACTAGCTGGTCCACGAAAACATGGTTCTGTCGTGCAATAAAAATAAAAGTTAGGGAATACTAGATACTGCGAAGCGCACATGTAAGAGTTATACCTGAGGAATAGGCTCTGAACGCAACTCATTCTGGATGTTGCGCATCAACTCCTCGATTTTGTTGATCTGTACAGCAATAATTCAGTACGTTATTGTTTCAGCTAGCGCAGTGATAGTAGAGGATAGTGGTCAAACCTGGAATGCCAGTCGCTGGTATTCAGGAGTTCGCTGTACTCGCATTTCATCTTCCAGCTCGCTGTGTTACAACCGCATATAGACGGATCGAAGATAAAATGGCGTACGGAAACAGGCAATCTTAGGACATTGGCAATCTTACCGAATGATCGCACCCGTTCGCCAGCCATTAGCACGTGAAGGTTCGACCAAATCTGCAAACAGGTTGTCACTTTAAATTAACATCCAGCGAAAAATTAGTAACACTGGACCCGAATAATGCCAGAATCTTAGAGATACCCTATGTAGAGCACGCGGTTGCCCACCCAACCGGTCAGTTTAGACAGTTGATAGACGCTTCCCTGTGTGTAAACTTCCCCCCGGTGCAATGATCGAACGGCATGCCACTAATATGCATTTAAAATGTAAATTTTAGCATTGAAAAACCCAAACACTCAAAAGGACCAAGTTTACCTGTACTTGTTTGTGCCCTGTGTCCAGCTTGCGGAATGAGCGCTGGCGAGTGTAAAACTTGGGTTTCCGTGCACTGGCAATGACCACATCGAATAACTATAAACACAGTAAAATGTCAGTGAACACAACTAAATCGCGTCAAATGCCAACTGCACCTCTCGCCAATCGTCTCCCAACATGTACTTCAGGCCAGCGTTAATGTACGAGAACGAGCTGTTCGTGCACAGAAAACTCTTTTTGCCCGAATTCTGAAAAAATATAGTGTAAGTATCGTCCAACCTTGACAATTAAACATTTGCGCCCCACCCGAATGCGCTCCAGCAGTGGCCTCAACGTTGGGTTGGGCTCAATGTATTTCGGTAAATCGTGTGCCACCTCCTTATGCATCTCACCGCTGAGATGAACGTTGGCAATGGCTTGATTCACGTCCTCAACCAGTGCAATTGGCTCGTACTCAATATCACGGTCAATCATATACTGCACTACATCCGCGAACAGACACGCGTGTGCAACACTGAACAGGTCATTAAGCGGCTCCATGTAGTCACGGTCCTGCACTGAAATGTGTCTCGAGCCTCCATACAGTTCCATGATTTCATCCCTTGAGAGCCTCTGACGTCCTCGAAACACCGCCGTGTTGGACAGTTTCTGATGAGAACTAATCTTGCACAAAAGCCCCTTCTGCTTATCAATTGTCAGTCCACGGATAGCAAAACTCGGGTCGTACTGTAGTACCGATACACCCTCAGGGTATCTCAACTTGCCCACCTACACAAATTTTATCAGTTACCGTACCTACTACAAAATTCAAAACATACCATGTAATCTCTGGCCATAGCATAGATGAGATGCTGTAGCTCCTCGGTGTAGTGACACAATGTGTAGTCATAATCTAAAAGTACAGATTAAGTGACAACTTCAACACACGCAATGTTTGCAATTACTCCAATTACCAAATCCAACAACGTCGATGCCGGACAAACTAATTCAAATACAAGTATGGAATCAGATCTCGAACCTCACCACAATGGTCACCACCAGAATGCACTGGAATAATTGTCAGCTGCGTACCGTAGATGATTGTTGGCGAACACGACATCTGATTGGATACTGTCGTTTGGTTTGAAAGTCTGCACGTCCCGCTGTTGACATGGATCAAGCTTTAACCTCACAACCACGAAATTCGCCAATTGAATTCAGGTACGCACCTCATAACTTTCGACCAATCGGTGGATTGCAGGTAGAGACTTTGGGATCGACGAGCGCAATTGCGGCACGAACGACAGCGCCGACAGCTGACGTGTAGTGAACGACACACGTGAAGAGAGCGGTGTCAGCAGCTTGGAGGACATACGAAGCAGCGCCATGATGAGATCAGCTTCTGGGGTGACGTGAGTGGGATAATATCGACCAATCAAATTGTGTATTAGCTGGGGTGTAGCCATCGACCAGATGGTTTCACTGTTCGATAAGCTTACAAGTTGTAATTTACAATTAAGTTAACGGCAAGATACTAAGAGAACATTATCCGATAATTAATTTTTTGGAGAGAGCGAAGCTCTTCATTCTTGAATTTCCCAGCGACGACCTACTCCGACAGAAGTTGTGACAGTACATACTTATAAACCAACAATCTTAACGTCTAACATATCAAAATCTGTGTATACTGTAGTCTGAGGTCAATGAGGTCTATCATGAGGTGCAAGCGCAAAAAGAAGACCGACCTGCCTGGTCTCAAGAAGTTGGAGAAAGAGTTGAAGCACTTCTGCACGGTCGGCTCTATTCCAGAGTTTCGCACCAGTAAACTACATGCAGACAGCCACAAAGACCTGACGTATCAGTTCGCTTTACGCAAGTGCAAGGGCGAGGTCGATCGTCGCGTCAAGATTTACAGTGTACCCCATTGTCGACACAATGGCTGTTTTGGTATGACTGTGAATCGTGACCAGATTGCGTCCAAAATCATCCTGCTGCGGACTCTCCCTCATTTCCTGGCAAGACCGACATCCGGCATTCTGTTGACAAAGACCGTAAGATTTAGTGTCGTTTAGTGCCCTCGGGTTGATAGGCGATAGCTGGTTTAGTGCCCTCGGGTTGATAGGCGATAGCTGGTTGATTCTCCAGCATTAGTACTCGAATAGGCGACATTGACGTCTTTCGTGGGGGTGGAAAATGTCCCCAGGTATTAATTGATTGGTGCTTGTGTGAAGTTGGCAACATCGTAGAAATGACGAGTGCACTCTTCGGGACTCGCAAAACTTTAGCATCATGCATCCGTGTTTATCACATTTCGTCTCATCAAACAATACACCAGCGCTGTCGAATACTACTGTGTGTCCCACAATAAATGACACTCATTGTCATCAGCATATGCACGAGGTACGAACTCTAGGTAGACTGTTGTCCCACTAACGAGTCTGTTCAGTGCGGAGAAATCAAGAGAAACAAGTATGAACAAGCTCAATTTCGTTTTATTTTCAAACCCTGGCACCCGAACTAAGGACCTTGGTACACACCACGGACAGCTCCCTTCTCCTCCTCCTGCTGGCTCGCGAACGAGTTGAAGATCTGTTCCAATGTCGTCTGTGAAACGCTGTACTCGCGGATGTGCATCTTGGTCTTGACGTCTTCCACCAGTGCAAACATTTTGGACAGCTTTACTTCGTTGTTGTGACTGCGCACCTTGAAGCGGGCAAAGTCGTTCTGGCGCTCCATCACCACCACTTGATCGGCACCAAAAGCTCGCGCGAGGTAGTCGTTCAAGTCATCGAAGCGAGTTTCTTCAACACACCACGAGCAGAAAGCCTCGGTACGGATAAACCCGTCACGATCGATGGCGGCAGCAAGACTGTAACCGGTCGGATGGGAAGCAGTAATACGCTCAGCCAGATCGGCATTGCCGAATGCACGGCACTTGTCCTCCAGTTCAACCGGCGTGACGAACTCACTGCCGTTGCCGAAGATGTGCTGTACGAGATACTCAAGTTCGTCGGCGCTCGGCATGTCCAGCTTGACGTCGAACACGAGGCCATCACCAAACCTAGATTTGAGGTGCTGCACACTGCCCAAGCAGCGAAGACGACCGCCAACCATGATGCCAACACGTGAACACAGAGCCTCACATTCCTCCATGCTGTGTGTTGTCAGTACAATTGTCGATTCCTTGCCACGAGTGGAAATATCAGCGATGACGTCCCACATGAAGCGGCGAGACACGGGGTCCATACCGGTAGACGGTTCGTCAAGGAAGATGATGGCCGGGTTACCAATCATGGCGATGGCCACCGACAGTTTACGCTTGTTACCTCCACTCAAACTTCCAGCCAACTTGTGTTCGAAGTCGCCGAGGTTGAGCTGCTGGATTTTTTCCATGACGACGCGGTCCAGCGCTGAGTGCGGAATGCCCTTGATAGCACCAAAGAGTTCCAAGTGCTCACGAACGCTGAGCAGGTCAAACAAAGCGTCGAACTGGGGACAATAACCAATCTGGCGTCGAACCTCGATCTGCTGCGACAGGATGTCGAAGCCACCGAGTGTTGCTGTTCCGTGACTTGGTTGGACATCACCCGTAAGCATCTTCATGGTCGTGGTCTTACCAGCACCGTTGATACCGAGGAATCCAAAGCATTCTCCACGCTTCAAGCCGAACGAGAGGTTGCGGACAGCCACCTTGCCACCCGGATATACTTTCCGCAGACCAGCGAGCTTGACGGCCTCGCCGTCTGCGTCACCTCTTGCTACACGTTCTGCTTCTCTTGCCACATCTTCGTCGATCTCATGGTTTTCATCAAAGTGTTTGTGATCATGGACTTCATCCTTAGTCTTTGCAAATGTCTTCGAGTAGTCGAGATAGACTGCCAGCATCATGTAGAAGACGGCAGTAAACGCTAGGTAGAGCAATTCGTAGCCAATAACATCTCCACTGAACGGGCTAGTCTTGCTTTCACTGTATTGAATGGTGTCGATGTCATTCGTGACCATACTCAGTAAACCGTTTCCAAGGTCGAACAGCGGAGAAAAGCGCCACAAAAACTTCAACACGGAGTTAACGTCAGATGTTGAGTCGACGGTATCCAGAATGAAAGAAGTGATCATCAACACAACACCAATCATGAAATTCAGCACGATCGTGTACGTTTGTGCAGATGCGTGCTCCTTGAACAGAAACGACAGGCAATACGTGAACGGACAGATCGCGAGTCCGAACAGGACAAACAAGAGAATCACCGATGGGAACGTCGAAGACGTACAGCTATCGCAGTCCTGACCCGTTAACGCCGAAATCTCGAACAAGTTGATCAAGATGAGCGCACAAGCACAGGGAATGATGTACATCGCGAAATCCCAAATGTAGTTGGACAGCCAAAACGCTGGTAGCGACACGCCGGACACGAGCTGCTGGTGCTTGGAATTATGCTCAGCTTGCTTCTCCTTCACCAAGAATACCACGATGGACGCCGGTAAGAAAGTAAATGCAATGCAAATAAAGAGAGCCGCGACGAAAGATGTGGTAGAGCTGAAGACTGCTTTTGCAGCTGCTGTATACGGTAACGGGTAGTTGTTCACCTTCAGGTTCACATTTGAAGTCGCCGATCACTTGAATTATTTGCGCAAAGAATCGATATACGGCTTGATCCATCATCGCCTTAAAAATCGCCGACGAATGTGACGCCGTCGTGTTCGTGAACACATTGTAGCTCATCAAGTTCTGCTCACTGTTGCCATACACCAAGTAACCACCATATTGGCCTTCCACGAGATCAGCACCCTTGCCGTATCCCCGTTCATACATCCGTTGGCCCATAGCAACACTGTAGCCCGTGGCCCCGCTTGCGTTGAGCATTGGGTTGGTGTATGTGACCCCAAATACTGTTGGTGAATCAGAGTCGAAAGCTGGCTCAGGGATTGACAACATTTGAGCGTCGGCACCTGAATAGTATGAAGATGACATCACGTCACTGCACCACTCACCAACACCAGCTCCAGCCTGACAGAAGTACGGCGTTGGAGTTTCACTGCCGGAATACTCATCCGTCGTCAGAGCCTTCAAGGGGTCATCATTGATCGCCATACTGCTCTTCAGAATACCCAGACCAGCAGCAATGAGCAAAATAGGCAGTGCGGCTACGTAGATGATCGCTTTCTTGTCACGTTTGGCATAGCGGAAACGCTTCAGTAACAGTGCACGAAGGTGTCTCTGAAAAATCGACTCCGTCGTGATGATCTCATCGCACGACTGGTAAAATCCATCAGAGCCCGAAGAATTCATCCGAGCTGCTTGTCAAGGGTATGCTGGTTGTTCTCGTCGGCTAACTCCGCCACTTTGATGAACACCTCCTCCAACGTTGTCACGGACACACCATACGATAAGAGACCCAGCTTCTGCAACTGACGATCCATCTCAGCAAACATCGTGGCAAAACTCGACGAGCTGTGCAGGGGTAGCTGAAAAGCGATCTCACTACCCACGTTGCTCAACAGTTGAGCGGCTGGAACATACGAAGTTACGAAGGCAGCCACAGCGTCATCGTCACACTTGGCGTCGTCCTTCACCAGAGTCAAGTTGTAACCCGCACCAAAGCGGTTCTTCAGGAACAGCGACGACCCGCAGCAACGCATCTCACCTTCAGCCATGATAGCAATACGATCACCCAGAATGTCGGCTTCATCCATGAAGTGTGTCGTGAGCACCATCACACGGTCGTTACGGTTGTTCAGCAGGATCTCCCAGGTGCTACGTCGACTGTACGGGTCCATACCGGAAGTTGGTTCATCGAGGAATACCAAGGAGCTGTCACCAAGAAGCGACACAGCCACCGACAGTTTACGCTTCATGCCGCCAGACAGGTCGTTGGGTTTCGAGTTACGCTTCTCAGTTAGGCCGACTTCGCGGATCTGTCTGTCAACTACAGTTTGCAGCTCTTCATTCGCGTAGCCCTTGATCTGTCCGAAGAATTGGAGGTGTTCCTGGACGGACAGCTCAGGGAACAGAACGTCGTGCTGGAAACAAATACCAAGAGACTGGCGCAGCTCATCCATGTCCTCGTTGATCGACATGCCACGATAGGTGGCATTACCACTGGACGGCGCGGTCATACCTGTGAGCATGGAAATCAACGTGGTTTTACCGGCACCGTTGTGACCGAGCAGACAGGTGATCTGATCCTTGTACATCGTGACATCAAGTCCCTTGACAGCCACCTTCTCACCACCCGGGACCTGGAAAACCTTGCGCAGTCTCTTCACCGTGAGAGCTTCTCCGCGGTGCTCTTGCTCCCGAAGATCGGCGGTGATCGGTTCAAAGTTCGGATTCAAGTCTACAGCGACATCATCGTGATGAATGTCAGCCGTAGTCTCCATGGTCACTTGACGTTGCTTGCGGCTTCGCCAGTAGGACGGCGACACTGGGAAGTACCATTTTAGCGAGGTGCCGTATTCCTTCGGCATGACCTTGTCGAAGTACAGGCCAAGCAGCGTGTACACCACTGTGTCAATGGCAAACATCAGCACCGCCGTACTGATCCGGTAGTTGTCACTGAGTGTGTCCATCGTCGAAACTGCACACCTTCACCAGTCTTCTCAGCATTCGCGAGTACGTTCACACCTAGGGAAAGTGCCACAGGCGAAAGAATTGAGCCAATTTGCTTAGTATTTTCGGCAGTGCTATCCGAAAAACCTTGGGATATCGCGTACATGGCAAAAAACGCTACCATGCCCACGAATGCGCCGACACGAGCCTTGCTGAACAAAGTACTGATAAGGAATGCCAATGCCAACACGCTCATTCCAAACAGAAAGAAGAATAGGAACGTGACGATCAACGAACTGTTCGGGAACAGTCCTGCCAGACCAGCAATCGCTTGGACAATAGCGCCGACAAAGAGAATGGCGGCGTACGTCATGTACCAGGTCAAGGTAATAGTCCTCTCAGTCACACCCAGGATCTTCATGAACTCACGCTGACGCAGTTCCTTCTCTTGGATAAGCACTACAAGAATACGCGAGATTGTGAAGAGGTATGACAACACAAAAACAATCGCGAATACACTTGATACACTGTCGTAGAACGGCGAGCTGGTGTAGTCGTCAACAGGGAACGGAGCGACGGTAGAACCAAGCATCGACTGAGGAGCTTGACGCAACGGAGTCAACAGAGCTTCCTTGGTGCTATTCGTCATCGATTTCAATACACTCGAAAAATCGACGCTGTCTGACAGACCAAGGGTATTGAGAGCCTCTTGGACTAAGCTGTCTTCTGCCATCACATCAAGGAGTGTGTTATCAAGCTCTGATGAGGCTAAAGCCGTCGAATCTGGTCGCTGGCAGATACCCGTGGTCGACTGGTTGGCTGAGTTCCATTCGGGCATGCACGTCACGAAGCGAGTGACAAGCGTCTGCAGTGTCATAAAACCAGTCACGGTGTAGACCGAATAGTAATCCGTGACGATATCTTTTTGGAACAAATCCACATCAGAAAGAGAGCCGTCCGTGGTTGGTACACGGCCGACAGAATCTCTATCGTCACCCTGGGTCGAGTTTAGACGCAACGAGTACTCAATGGACCCGAACATTCCAATGTCATTTCCCGTCGGAGCCGAGTCGAACACAATCGCGGCGTAAATTTTAGGATTGTCAAGGTTGTCACCGTAAGTATCACTCTTCACATAATCCGTCAATGCGTCGTTCGTGTCGAAGAACTGGATGCTATCCTTGAACGACGGGATCGTCACCGTCTCGGTTGTCGAATTCAGCAGATCCACACGAGGGTACCACATGTCCATCGTCTCCGCAAAGTAGTTTCGTGTGAAATCGTTGTCTGGTGCGATACCGATCTTGTAGGGAACCACCTTGTTACCGCACTCGCTAGGGACAGTATAAGGCGACGACGTGTCCGTGTTGACCAGACCTCCAGCCATTACTCCCGTCCTGCATGCCGCCAAGTCGGAGGCTGATAATTCCTCCAGTCGTAGGCCATCATCAATCGACTGACGTCCAAGCTTGAGCATGAGCCCGGTCATCGTAGATTCATGCAACGCGAACTTGGGCAAGTCGGTATCGACCCACTCAATCGTTTGTCCCGTAGGTTGGAACAGGTTGTAGCTTGTACCGGCAGTATTGTCAGCATCATCACTCCATCCAGCAGGGACATCAACCGTTTCTGTGAGAAGTTTTAGTATTCCGAGCAACAGGATGAAGAAAGTGGGCACGAGAATCTCGCATGCCGTCGCAACAGGTTGACGCCTCTTTATGAGCCAGTTTTTCCACAGCAGTGCCCGCATGAATGTCCAGGACGTGCGTCGCTCCGATAGGTTCTCGTTGGAGTTCTTCATAAGTTTCTCCTGGAGAGTCATCGGCGCAAAGTAGACCCCGTCTGACTGAAGTTTGCCGTGTTGATTGGAGGCCAATGCCGTGAAATACGCGCTTGGTGTCAAGTTGAGGAATGAACACCTCCAAGGTTTAACTGTTCACAGCATTTAAGCTTGGCATAATCTACTTTCTGTCGACTCCCAAAAAGTAATCACAGCATACCGCGAGCACCAATTGGTTGAAAGAGGAGTCCAGATTGATTTGCTTACCTGGCAAAACACCTGCCGAGGTATCTCCACCTGTTAAGTTAAAGTAATTTGCTTGAGTCAGCCCTTGAGGCAAAGCGATATCGTCACATGATCGTATATGATCGAGTCAGTGGAAAATCCATTGCTAAAGCAGGAATGTTTGTTGCGAGCTTGAGTTTTCATTGCGGTGCCTTCTACATCTCTAACCGTCGTAACGCCACCAATGATGGCAACACGCTAAACCGAGCACTTTGCCAAACTCTTGGGATACAGCAGTGGGCTACCAGAAAACTTTCCACTTGACGATAGATTCGAGAAATAGTCTCTTTCCACATCGCGTTTTCATCTGAAAACTGGACAGTATACGCAGATTTTCAGCAACAGGAAATACTTCATTACAACGGGTAAAGTAGAAGTAACTTTGAACGAGCATCATTTCTCCATCTGAGTCACAATAGTCACTCTTCCACGATAACCACGAGCATTGAGCCTCCCTTACACCAATTGGCTCCCTGTGCTCAAGCCCAATAGCGAACGGCGGATGGTGCAGTTGGTTTCAACGTACTTGCGAACAACCTTTTGCAGTTAAACTCCAGTAGCATGATCGCTTCCACGACTTACTTTGAAAAAGCGAGTCATTTCTGTATCGTGGCCTGAATTGGAGATCTGTTCATGAAGTTGACTTGGGCGCTTGAGAACTCCACCGTTTGCAATTCTTCCAGCTCCAACTGAACAAGAGCAGCCATACTGCCTCCTCGGTCATATCCGTGGTAAATGGAACGATATTTCTCTCCATAAGCTCAAAATTGACGCCATCACAGACATCCCTTGATTTTCCTGTTCTGAATTCTGTCGCCATTCGAGTTCGGGATTAACGATTCGTTTCCACACGTGAGGAGGAATAGGTTCTGACGTTTCAGAATGCGGTAATTTAGATCTCTTACGTCGGAGCAGTGACGCCAACAGCGCAGCCTCGATGCGCACATTACAAGTTTTCATTAAAATCCGTCGTCGTTGCGTGCTCGAGGCGGCGGTGGATGCTACGACTCGGTCGTGTAGATTCCGGAATCCACAGTGTACTACAGTCGTTTACACGGTCGTAACGTCTATAAGCTGCTGATCCCAATACGTGGAGACTGGTACCTCAGTAGAACCACTGGGATATGTATGGTATTTTCAGCCCTTGTAAGAATTGGGCAAGAGTGATGTATTTTGATGGTAACCTTCGTGTGACATTCGAAATGTTGCAGCAACGCATTGGTATTGATTACTAAATATATAAATTATGCGGGTCTACAAAACCATACCACAGGGAAGTCACACAGTGTGTTTTCAGAACTGAGGACTTATGAGGAATTATTATCTTTTCGTCCTCCCTCCGTTGGTTACGGCAACTTAGCGATTCAAACTTGCTGCTTCTCATATAAACGATCATAACAGCCAATATGTACGCGATGACAGCACCAGTAACCACTTCAACATGTGTTCGGATTCCAACACAGTACCTGTTCTCGAAACAGTATCAAGAAACAGTGGTCGCTTAACCAACCGTATGTAACTGAGGTATCATAATGTGTATATACTCTAACGTCTAACTCAACAGGCAATTTGCTCATGACATGGTATTGGGGAACGAACCCTCGCGCGCATCAATTTGTGAAGAAGTTTCGATCCCACGATAAATTCGAGAAAGTATTTCATCCCATATTACCAAGCCAATGTCCATGCTGTCTGGTAAGCGAAAGCGCTGTCCTGTGGGTAGACCTTGGTCATGTCGTGTCACGTAGAAGTAGCTCTGCACGAGAGTTCTGCTGTCATCCGAAACCACATCTCCATCATGTCGAACTTCCATCATCAATGTTGCTACTGCGTGTATCCCAGCCGAGCTCTTCAGATTCAGAAGCTGTGGCTCAATGATCATTCGGTAAATGAACACAGATCGATTGTCTCTGATGCATTTCCGCACAATTTTCCGCACTCTGATACCTCCTATGTAGGTGGTATCACCAGAATATGCTGCAAAATATCGGATCATGGTCGTATTGGTCGATGTTGTGCTTCGGTTGGAGAATTCCGAGTGGGATTGAAGATCCGTGGCCAAACCATTGACGCACCGCAAATCTTGCAATTCCACCTGGCGAAGAGCATCCCACAGCGCTTTCTCAACTGTGCTCCTGTTAAGTGGCAGTACCCGACGATCTGCCATCTCCAACCGCACGCCGTTGATAGCACCCTTCACTGATCGTCGCTTTTGACCCGGACATGGGATTTTATCTATGCCAATCTCCAAGAATATGGACTCAACACGGGATGATAGATCATTCACGTCTCGTAATAGTTGTTCGAACTCGTGCTCGTAGTGGTGGAAACCACTATTATGATCTTCGATATTGGCTAATGCACTCGGTTCTGATTCAGTCGTGTGAAGCTGCATTCCAAGCATGTCCCCCATCATCTGCAGAATGTGACACAAGATTTTCACTTAGCTAACCAACATTATAGTACGTAACCCGATAAACTTACCTCGATTTTGGATCTTCGTTTTAAAATGCGTTTTAAGTTGCGAGCTTCGAGGACTTGAATTTCCATCATTTCACGAAGTTTGGCGTTCTCTTCCTCCGACATTTGACGCTGCTCTCGCTGTCTCTTGGCGATCTTCTCCCACAACTGGTAGTGTGTCGATTTCCCAATTTCCTCTTGGTGTGGTAGTAAACTTGAAAGCTCTTGTAATTGAGTTGTGAGATCATCGACCTCGGCTTTCAAAGTATCTATTTTCTGCTTGGCGGAAATCCTTTTCCTAGGAGTGGAATGTACTTGTTTCGTGGCAACCGGCGTAGCGTCCTCTACTCCTGCTAACTGGTGTAAATTTGAGTAGGCGATGTTATCGTGATCACTGAAAATCGCCGAGTTTGGTGGCATTGGAATATTCGTCACCTCATGCCAAAGGTCTTCAGAGATGTATTCGTCTAGATAGACTGGCATTTCTTCATCTTCATCGGCATCGGGTATTTCGAGGGAGTGGGCACGATTGAAGCTGCTCATGTTTGCGTTGACTGCCAAAATCGTTGTGGTGCTGCTGGGTGTGGTGTCACAGAAATTAATTTCGGACTACCGCGAGCTCAATCATCAAACTTTACGTCCTAAAGGCAGACAGGTGGATTTTTCTTCGTGGAGCGTAAGATAGTTCTCTAAAGTCATGGAGGAATGCAGCTGTGTTTGCGCCCTTTGTGCACCGACGCTGTACAACAAAATGATTGCGAGAATATCCAGCGGTGCCGGTTGTCGTACGACAGGTACGTGATACGGCGTCTTGATGTCAAGTTTTAGTGCAGCATCGATGTAGAGGTCGAGTCTTCCACTGTTGCACCAATGAACATGTACGCAAGGCCTGGTAGAACAATCGACTTAGTCGACACGTTCAAGTCACTACTATTGGACATGGGCACGGAGATTGATGACAACACTTTAGCGCGAGACATGTTGTGTGATTTGCGTACAGATGTTTCGAGTGTAGTAAACTGGTCAACCACGTTGATTATCACGTCCTGTGATTACCCAGATACTACACTTCAGCCATTTTCCATCTCGACCAAAGAGATTGTGCCATAACGTAGAGAAACCTCCTCTAAAGAAGTTCTAAGACTCGATAAGCACAGCATCGATGGTCAAGTGCTGTATGTCGCTCAGCTCACTTCATTCCTCAATTTGACACCAAGTCCACACTTCAATTGCAGCTCACGCCAAGCCACTAAAACATCACGAATAATTAAACTTGTTGGAGTCCGAATCGATGACTCTCCAGGAGAAGCTCATGAAGACATCCAACGAAAATCTGGCAAAGCGACGCACGTCCTGGACGTTCATGCGAGCACTGTTGTGGAAGAATTGGCTCATCAAAAGCCGTCAGCCCGTTGCGACAGCATGCGAGATTCTCGTGCCCACTTTCTTCATCCTGTTACTTGGACTACTCAAATTGATCACGGAGACAGTTGATGTTCCAGCTGGATGGAGTGATGATGCTGACAATACTGCCGGTACCCGCTACAACCTGTTCCAGCCTACGGGACAAGAGATTGAGTGGGTCGATACCGACCTACCGAAGTTCGCGTTGCATGAATCTACGATGACCGGGCTCATGCTCAAGCTTGGACGTCAGTCGATTGATGATGGCCTACGACTGGAGGAATTATCAGCCTCCGACTTGGCGGCATGCAGGACGGGAGTAATGGCTGGAGGTCTGGTCAACACGGACACGTCGTCGCCTTATACTGTCCCTAGCGAGTGCGATAACAAGGTGGTTCCCTACAAGATCGGTATCGCACCAGACAACGCTTTCACACGAAACTACTTTGCGGAGACGATGGACATGTGGTACCCTCGTGTGGATCTGCTGAATTCGACAACCGAGACGGTGACGATCCCGTCTTTCAAGGATAGCATCCAGTTCTTCGACACGAACGACGCATTGACGGATTATGTGAAGAGTGATACTTACGGTGACAACCTTGACAATCCTAAAATTTACGCCGCGATTGTGTTCGACTCGGCTCCGACGGGAAATGACATTGGAATGTTCGGGTCCATTGAGTACTCGTTGCGTCTAAACTCGACCCAGGGTGACGATAGAGATTCTGTCGGCCGTGTACCAACCACGGACGGCTCTCTTTCTGATGTGGATTTGTTCCAAAAAGATATCGTCACGGATTACTATTCGGTCTACACCGTGACTGGTTTTATGACACTGCAGACGCTTGTCACTCGCTTCGTAACGTGCATGCCCGAATGGAACTCAGCCAACCAGTCGACAACGGGTATCTGTCAGCGCCCACAGACAACAGCAATAGCTTCGTCTGAGCTGGATAATACTCTCCTCAGCGCTTTGACCAATGACGGTTTGATCCAGGAAGCTCTGAGTGCACTTGGTCTTGCAAACAGCACGGACTTCTCGAGCGCATTAAGCTCCTTGTCGAATAGCACCAAGGAAGCTCTGTTGACACCTCTTCGACAAGCTCCTCAGTCGATGCTTGGTTCTACTGTCGCTCCGTTCCCTGTTGACGACTACACTAGCTCGCCGTTCTACGCGAATGTTGCCAGTGTCTTCTCGATTGTCTTCATCATGGCGTACCTCTTCACGATCTCACGTATTCTCGTTGTCCTCATTCAAGAGAAGGAACTGCGCCAGCGCGAGTTCATGAAGATCCTGGGTGTGACTGAGAGAACTATTACCGTGACCTGGTACATGACGTACGTCGCCATTCTCTTCGTCGGCGCTATTGTTCAAGCGATTGCTGGTCTGGCAGGACTGTTCCCGAACAGTTCGTTGATTGTCACTTTCCTATTCTTCTTCCTGTTTGGAATCAGCGTGTTGGCATTGGCATTCCTTATCAGTACTCTGTTCAGCAAGGCTCGTGTCGGCGCATTTGTCGGTATGGTTGCTTTCTTTGCCATGTACGCGATATCTCAAGGATTTTCGACTGGAACTGCAGAGGGTACCAAACAAATTGGATCTCTACTCTCGCCCGTGGCATTGTCTCTGGGTGTGAATGTGTTCGCAAATGCCGAAGAAACTGGTGAAGGTGTGCAGTTCTCGACAATGGACACACTCAGTGATAACTACCGGATCAGTACGGCGGTGCTGATGTTTGCCATTGACACAGTGGTGTACACGCTGCTTGGCCTGTACTTCGACAAGGTCATGCCGAAAGAATACGGCACCTCGCTAAAATGGTACTTCCCAGTGTCGCCGTCCTACTGGCGAAGCCGCAAGCAACGTCAAGTGACCATGGAGACTACGGCTGACATTCAGCACGACGATGTCGCTGTAGACTTGAATCCGAACTTTGAACCGATCACCGCCGATCTTCGGGAGCAAGAGCACCGCGGAGAAGCTCTCACGGTGAAGAGACTGCGCAAGGTTTTCCAGGTCCCGGGTGGTGAGAAGGTGGCTGTCAAGGGACTTGATGTCACGATGTACAAGGATCAGATCACCTGTCTGCTCGGTCACAACGGTGCTGGTAAAACCACGTTGATTTCCATGCTCACGGGTATGACCGCGCCGTCCAGTGGTAATGCCACCTATCGTGGCATGTCGATCAACGAGGACATGGATGAGCTGCGCCAGTCTCTTGGTATTTGTTTCCAGCACGACGTTCTGTTCCCTGAGCTGTCCGTCCAGGAACACCTCCAATTCTTCGGACAGATCAAGGGCTACGCGAATGAAGAGCTGCAAACTGTGGTTGACAGACAGATCCGCGAGGTCGGCCTAACTGAGAAGCGTAACTCGAAACCCAACGACCTGTCTGGCGGCATGAAGCGTAAACTGTCGGTGGCTGTGTCGCTTCTTGGTGACAGCTCCTTGGTATTCCTCGATGAACCAACTTCCGGTATGGACCCGTACAGTCGACGTAGCACCTGGGAGATCCTGCTGAACAACCGCAACGACCGTGTGATGGTGCTCACGACGCACTTCATGGACGAAGCCGACATTCTGGGTGATCGTATTGCTATTATGGCTGAAGGTGAGATGCGTTGCTGCGGGTCGTCGTTGTTCCTGAAGAACCGCTTTGGTGCGGGTTACAACTTGACTCTGGTGAAGGACGACGCCAAGTGTGACGATGACGCTGTGGCTGCCTTCGTGACTTCGTATGTTCCAGCCGCTCAACTGTTGAGCAACGTGGGTAGTGAGATCGCTTTTCAGCTACCCCTGCACAGCTCGTCGAGTTTTGCTACGATGTTTGCTGAGATGGATCGTCAGTTGCAGAAGCTGGGTCTCTTATCGTATGGTGTGTCCGTGACAACGTTGGAGGAGGTGTTCATCAAAGTGGCGGAGTTAGCCGACGAGAACAACCAGCATACTCTTGACAAGGCAGCTCGGATGAATTCTTCGGGCTCTGATGGATTTTACCAGTCGTGCGATGAGATCATCACGACGGAGTCGATTTTTCAGAGACACCTTCGTGCACTGTTACTGAAGCGTTTCCGCTATGCCAAACGTGACAAGAAAGCGATCATCTACGTCGCCGCACTGCCTATTTTGCTCATTGCTGCTGGTCTGGGTATTCTGAAGAGCAGCATGGCGATCAATGATGACCCCCTGAAGGCTTTGACGACTGATGAATATTCCGGCAGTGAAACTCCAACGCCGTACTTCTGTCAGGCTGGAGCTGGTGTTGGTGAGTGGTGCAGTGACGTGATGTCATCTTCATACTATTCAGGTGCCGACGCTCAAATGTTGTCAATCCCTGAACCAGCTTTCGACTCTGATTCACCAACAGTATTTGGGGTCACATACACCAACCCAATGCTCAACGCAAGCGGGGCCACGGGTTACAGTGTTGCTATGGGCCAACGGATGTATGAACGGGGATACGGCAAGGGTGCTGATCTCGTGGAAGGCCAATATGGTGGTTACTTGGTGTATGGCAACAGTGAGCAGAACTTGATGAGCTACAATGTGTTCACGAACACGACGGCGTCACACTCGTCGGCGATTTTTAAGGCGATGATGGATCAAGCCGTATATCGATTCTTTGCGGCAAATAATTCAAGTGATTCGGCGACTTCAAATGTGAACCTGAAGGTGAACAACTACCCGTTACCGTATACAGCAGCTGCGGAGAGTATTTTCACATCGAACACTTCGTTTGTTGCTGGCCTGTTTGTCTGTATCGCGTTCACATTCTTACCGGCGTCTATCGTGGTATTCTTGGTGAAGGAGAAGCAAGCTGAGCACAATTCCAAGCACCAGCAGCTCGTGTCTGGTGTATCATTGCCCGCGTTCTGGTTGGCCAACTACATTTGGGATCTAGTCATGTACATCTTTCCGTGTGTTTCTGCGCTCATCTTGATAAATGTTTTCGAGATTTCGGCGCTAACTGGTCAGGACTGCGAGAATTGCTCTTCTGCCACGTTCCCATCGGTGATTCTCCTGTTTATCCTGTTTGGATTCGCCATCTGCCCGTTCACGTACTGCCTGTCGTTCCTGTTCAAGGAACATGCTTCTGCTCAAACGTTCACAATTGTTCTTAACTTCATGATCGGTGTTGTGCTGATGATCACGTCCTTCATCTTGGATCTCTTCGACTCGACTAAAGACGTCAATTCGGTGCTCAAGTTCTTCTGGAGATTCTCTCCATTATTCAACCTCGGAAATGGCTTGTTGAGCATGGTTACAAACGATGTCGATAGCGTCCAGTACAGTGAAGACGGCACCAACAGCCCTTTCAGCGGCGACGTCATTGGCTTCGAACTTCTCTACCTTTTTCTCACGGCTATTGGATTCATGGGTTTGACATTGTACATCGACTACGCCAAGACGTTTGCGAAGACCAAGGACAACGTCCAGAACGACGACAATTTCGGTGAAAACCATGAGATCGACGAAGATGTGGCAAGAGAAGCAGAACGTGTAGCAAGAGGTGACGCAGACGGTGAGGCCGTCAAGCTCGCTGGTCTGCGGAAAGTATATCCGGGTGGCAAGGTGGCTGTCCGCAACCTCTCGTTCGGCTTGAAGCGTGGAGAATGCTTTGGATTCCTCGGTATCAACGGTGCTGGCAAGACCACGACCATGAAGATGCTCACGGGTGATGTCCAACCAAGTCACGGCACGGCAACACTCGGTGGCTTCGACATCCTGTCGCAGCAGATCGAGGTTCGACGCCAGATTGGTTATTGTCCCCAGTTCGACGCTTTGTTTGACCTGCTCAGCGTTCGTGAGCACTTGGAACTCTTTGGTGCTATTAAGGGCATCCCTCAGTCTTCACTGGACCGTGTCGTCATGGAAAAAATTCAGCAACTCAACCTCGGCGACTTCGAACACAAGTTGGCTGGCAGTTTGAGTGGAGGTAACAAGCGTAAACTGTCAGTGGCCATCGCCATGATTGGTAACCCGGCCATCATCTTCCTTGACGAACCGTCTACCGGTATGGACCCCGTGTCTCGCCGCTTCATGTGGGACGTCATCGCTGATATTTCCACTCGTGGCAAGGAATCGACGATTGTACTAACAACACATAGCATGGAGGAATGTGAGGCTCTGTGTTCACGTGTTGGTATCATGGTTGGCGGTCGTCTTCGCTGCTTGGGCAGTGTGCAGCACCTCAAATCTAGGTTTGGTGACGGTCTCGTGTTCGACGTCAAGCTGGACATGCCGAGCGCCGACGAACTTGAGTACCTCGTACAGCACATCTTCGGCAACGGCAGTGAGTTCGTCACGCCGGTTGAACTGGAGGACAAGTGCCGTGCATTCGGCAATGCCGATCTGGCTGAGCGTATTACTGCTTCTCATCCGACCGGCTACAGTCTTGCTGCCGCCATCGATCGTGACGGGTTTATCCGTGCCGAGGCTTTCTGCTCGTGGTGTGTTGAAGAAACTCGCTTCGATGACTTGAACGACTACCTCGCGCGAGCTTTTGGTGCCGATCAAGTGGTGGTGATGGAGCGCCAGAACGACTTTGCCCGCTTCAAGGTGCGCAGTCACAACAACGAAGTAAAGCTGTCCAAAATGTTTGCACTGGTGGAAGACGTCAAGACCAAGATGCACATCCGCGAGTACAGCGTTTCACAGACGACATTGGAACAGATCTTCAACTCGTTCGCGAGCCAGCAGGAAGAGGAGAAGGGAGCCGTCCGTGGTGTGTACCAAGGTCCTTAGTTCGGGTGCCAGGGTTTGAAAATACAATGAAATTGAGCTTGTTCATACTTGTTTCTCTTGATTTGTCCACACTGAAGGACTCTAATGGACAATAGGCCAACAGGGAGAGTGCATGACGAGTTTTCCAAGGCTCTAGAGTCCTCGCAACTCCAAGCACATTCCATTGATATTTGGTCTTCTTTCTGTAAGTTCGTCCACATGGTGCAACATCCGTTCGAACGCTTGTTCAACGTCTTGCAGTGCACCAAGTGGTCAAGTATTTTTCTGTTCACGCGACGCTCCAAGCTCTAGCACGAAATCGCACTTCGGCAGCTGGAGCGACGTCGAAGTTCCGAGAATGAGGACGTCAAACTACGTGAAATGGCGAAACGTCAGATCGAAGAAGGCCAGAATCTATGTCACCTGCCGCAACACAGGACGAGGCTTCAGAGACTGGAGAAGATGGTCTTCCTACCAGGAGACTCCTTTATCAAAAAACGTATCTTCGACCAAAAGAGTGGGGGTTGAACCCAATGCATTTAAAAGCTGTCTGCCACACACAATACGGCAATAATGTGCATTAAATCGTACATAATATGTTTAGAATTACTATTTAAGGAATTCGGGGAGATGTTGATGTTTCATGTAAGTAGTATTCTAAAATAATACTACTATTTAAGAATTTAAAACAAATTAAACTGAGGATAGTACTACTGGTTAGGACAACAGCAAAATCTATTATATTGCTGACCGAAATTACTAGTTAGTAGTACTATCTGAAAGGAGTATTATTTCCAAAACACGCAATTTTACTTGTTTATAATGAACAATTGCAACGGGTTATATGAGGGGTATCGATGAAAGGGTGCCACCTCCTGAAGAAAGTGCATTTCAGAGTGTCCACTTACGGAACGGGATACTCCATGGTCTGTGGTGTAGAACGCACCACTGACACGTTGTGTGACGAGGTCACACGAGCACCTTGCTTGAGGAAGCGTGCTATTAAGAGTATACAAACTCTAAGTGAACGGCAGTTCACTAGTCCCTGGTCTGAGGGGACTTAATAACCAGTTTAGAGTAGATTTAAGACTGATTTATTTATAGTTAACTAGATCATTTGGCTTGTAATACAAATAACTAATTAACTATAATTTGTTCCTCTATATGTATATTAAAGTAGGTCAAATACTATTGGTTGGCCCTCAGCTACCCGACCTACGTGGCAGTGGTGTGGCCCACACCACCCACGACTGAGTACCCCCAAAACGAATACTCACAGAAGTATATCTACTTCTAGAGGCAGTACCCTATCGGGGATGCCCCTCATATAACCCAGTTACATCCTCCCCACTTAGATTGGGACCACCCCAATCAATGAGGAGACAGAAAGAGAGCGCCACTCTCTTTCCTTCCCTTGTCGATACCCATCATCGACGGGCCACTGTTGTGGCTTTGTAGTTTTCATTAAGCCTTTAGTGCTAGCAAGACACCGAGGTTTCCACGTCAACCTCTCTGAAGATGCCCCTGAAGGCAAGCACCCTTGGCACTGCGCCTTCCAAGTCTATGACCGCGAGGTCGGAAACCACCTAGGCCAGGTCGAAAGACAAGGCCATCCCGCGCAAGGAAACCCGCAAGGCGGCTTCCAAGGCAGCCAGCAAGCCTACCGGTGCTGCTGCCGCCCAAAGAGGGAGCCCACGACGCAGTCGCTCTCGCTTCTTGTCGCCCGATGACAGGCCGAACCCTCCGTTTGCCTATCGGGACCACAGTCCTGGAGCGGAGTCCCCTGACTTCGATATCCCATTGATAACGGGATCAGAGTCCGAAGAAGCCACTACCGGATCCACGAAGGATCCTAGTCCTGCACAGGACGCTCCTTCGCAGGACGCTCCTGTTGATGACTCTGAATCATCAGAGGATAAGGCGGCTCCGACGAGCTCGCCTGCCAAGAACCTTACCTTAGAAGAAGGTAAGGCTTTAGCGCAAGCTGCGAAAGCAGCTTCTGAAACGCGGGCTGACGAGGGCGCTGCTGCTGCTAAGAAGAGCGCAGCCCCCTGGCTCTCCCCTTCGAGAGTCTGGTCTACCGAAAGGTTATCATAACCTTTTCGATGACCGAGCCGGACGGGGCCAAAGAGGAGGGGGCTATCACCGAGCCCCAAGAGATCTAGAATGATCTCGTTGAACAGCAGGGGCGCTATCAAGTGGCTCAACTGCAAGACGCTTCTGCGCCTCCAGCGCCGGTTATCCTCGCGGATATTATCCAGATGTGGGGTCTGGGTCTCCTTTGTTCTTGGCGAACCTCAGCGCCCCTCGTGGTGTTAACCATGGGCGCACTTCACGTGGCGCCAATGAGCGTGCCTTGGTTCAGGACGGACCATTCTTTGTCAATGACATTGATTCTGCTAGATGTGTGCTGCTTGTACCACACTGAATCCCCCTAAAGAAGTTCACAAGTCTCTGGAAGAAAACGGAAGGTGAGCTGTTCCCATGTGGGGCTACCCTTGGGTACAGCCCGAGAACACCACAATCCAATCCCAGGCTGAAGACCTGTTCTGGCGATGGGTTTCCCTAAAGAACTTCACAGTTCAGGAGTTGAAGGAGCTCCGAGAAGATCGTTTGCTGTCCTATGTCTTGGATCAGTGCGATCTACGCATTGAGTTCGCCCCTTAATCGCTAAGCAGTAACTCCACTCCGTCATGGAGGACTTAGACAGCAGTCCAAATCCAGCGCTTAACATGAGCGCGGGTACGGTTCCGTCAATCCAGGGACCGTACACCGTAAGGCGGCTCAGAAGCCGCGAACTAGTTACGCCCCGGCTGTTGTTTATCCCAGATCTCAACAGCCATGGGGTAGTCAACCCGGAGCCAGTCTTCCGGCCCCCACGAGTTCTGTGACGAGCGGTAATCTCGTCACTTCACAAGCAGCTGGTGCTTCCCAGAGCGTCATCGCTCTCAGACTATACGCTCCACATGGTAGTGGAGCTCGCCGTTCCGATCTAGGAGGGCGGAAGGAGCCCTCACACGCGTTTGAGTACGCAGCTCCCTCTCAGCCTCATACTTCTGGACCGTTCGGATCGGGACTCACTTGGAGTGTGGTTTCCTTTGCAAGACAAAGTCCGTCGGCTTTGAGATTGCGTGTATGCGATCGTGATAGCCCTTGGGCTGGAACCTGGTCGTCAGGCGGCTGCCCAAACTGGCAAGCCAGGGACCCTAGAGGTCCTCCGTCAAGATGTGGACGCTCTTGGTCGCGAGACTCGAGGGTTCCACGGGCGTGTTGATCGCCGAGTTCCGCCTTCCGCCCTAAAGGAACTTCGTCGAGGATTAGACGCTCTAAGCCATGAGGTGCATGATCGGATGCCCTCTTATGAGCAGGGGGCCCTTGAGGTCCTTCGTCGAGATATGGACGCTCTTGGTCGTGAGACTCGAGAGCTCCATGGGCGTGTTGACCGCCGAGTTCCGGCTTCCGCCCTAAAGGACTCAGTCGAGGCTTAGACGCTCTAAGCCATGAGGTGCATGGTCGGATGCCCTCTTATGAGCCGCAGGGGTACTCGTACCACTCGGCTTACGGGTATGGCGCTTACGCGAGCTCTTCCCATTCGGTACCGTCATACCATTATTATGACTCGCGTGGGTAACAACATGTGTTCCCTTCACAGGCTTCGACACCGGCAGCTCCGGTTGTCCAGAGGACTCAGCCTCGTTTCGAGAAGGTGAGTTCTCACCTTGGTCTTCCTCCGTCCGAGAAGGAAGACCCAGCGGATCGTGATACCGCTTAAGACGCCCCACGTCGAACGTCGGGTGCGTCGCCATTGACTTCGGGAGGTCAATGGTGTAATCCGCGCCATGCCTGACCAGGGCCGCAAAGGGTCTGATGAAGCGGTGATTCAACTTGTTGCTCCCTACGGAGCTTATCAAGTTTAGTGGTAGGTTCTTAGTGTCGAGTAGAACTAACTCACCAACGTTAAACACGTTTAATTTTCCTCTTCCATGTTTATCCAAGTACTCCTTTTGTTAGTCTTGTGCATGGGCCATTGTTTATTGATTAGCGTCAGCCTGTCGTCTATAAATGACATCAACTGTCTTTTTAAAAACCCTGGCTCAATTTCTGAGATTTGGGAGGAAAAGGCTTTCCGAGCCTCTCCCCCACTTACGATGGAGGCCTCGGCGCCTCTCCGCAAGGTTAGCGGTACCTGGGGTGTCGTAGCCCTTTCAAGTAAAACGGGGTAAACCCCGTTGATGCGTGTACCGCATTGTTGAGTGCAAATTCGACCATAGGAAGCTGGTCCGACCAGGACCGAGGTGCTTCTGAACAGATACTGCGAAGAGTATCTTCGAGCACGCGGTTGACATCGTCAACTTAGTTCCCAACAACTGGAACAGGGTGTCTCAGAACACCCCTGTGAAGCGTGGTCTCGATCAGAGACTATGATCTCTGGTAGACCATGATAGCGGAACACGCTATCTAGGAACAGCTGTGCAGCCTGTTTCCCGGTGACCTTGTCACGTACCGGAGCAAGATGCACCATCTTGCTCAAACGGCAGACAAACACCAATATGCCGGTGTTGCACCTGTCATCGGCCGGCAGG
Organism: Phytophthora palmivora; assembly: GCA_008079305.1. Classification (NCBI taxonomy): domain Eukaryota; phylum Oomycota; class Peronosporomycetes; order Peronosporales; family Peronosporaceae; genus Phytophthora; species Phytophthora palmivora. Next base: position 47,396 of record VOQZ01000541.1, read on the forward strand.
CCGAAGACGAAGTCGAGACTCATCGACTTCCAGCAATCTGCTGGTACAGGTAGGCTCTGCAATGGAGCCGAGGCGTGGCCCGAAGGCTTCACCCTCTGACATGTTTCACATGTCTTGACATAGTGTGCCACCCACTTATACATGCGGGGCTACCATAATCTGAGAGACCGTTTGGTAGGTCTTCTCTCGGCCAAGATGGCCACTTATCGGCGCATCATGCGCCTCTAGAAGTATGTCATACTTCAGATCCTTGTCGTTTGGCACGACGACACGAGAGAGGATCTCCAGGGTCTACTCTGTAATGGAGTAACCCTTCGGCCAGCTCATAGCAATGAAGCTGCGCCCGCTGTCGAGGCGAAAGCCTATCGACTTTGGCGTCCTTGCCATCGGACAAGAACTGCACCAGTGGTATGTAGTTCTCGTCCCTTGATGCGCTAAGCGTATCCGATCGTATAGATCTGTCGTGACCCGACCGACATGAGCTAGCTCATAGTTGGGTCGACGCGACAATGCATCGGCAAGCACATTAAGATTGCCCGGCTTGTATTCGACGCGGAAGTTGTATTCCGCGAAGAATGACAGCCACCTCGCCATCCGCTGCGACAGATGCGGCGAGTTGGTGGCAGTCCGCAAGGACGCGTGATCAGTATATATCACAAAGGGCCTCGCGCCCAACAGATGAACTCCAAACTTGACAAGAGCGTACTTCATTGCAAGTAGCTCCTTGTCATGAACGGGATAGTTCCGTTCGGCAGCTTTCAGCTGCCTGGACTGGAAGGAGATGATACGCTCGTGTCCTTCATCGTCCTTCTGCAACAGCGCACGGCCTATTGCATAGTCAGAAGCGTCATAGACGACGCTGAATGACTTGTTTCGTCCGGCAAGGCCAGGACTTGCGCTTGCTGTAAGTTCGCCTTGATGCTGCTAAAAGCATCCTGGTGCTGGTGCTCCCAGACCCAGTCAGCATCCTTCTTTAAGAGATCCGACAAGGGTCGAGCAAGTTCAGCGTACCCTGCGCTGTACTTATGAAGATAGTTGGCTAAGCCCAACCACTTCCGGAGGTCCTTCTGTGACCTCGGGGTCGGCCAAGCCGCTATGGCCTTGACCTTCCCTGGATCGGCGCGTACGCGACCCTGCTGACAAAGCAGCCGAGGACCTTTATCTCTCAGCTGCAAAGACGCACTTGTCGATGTTGGCATAGAGCTTGTTAGCTCTCATGACCTCAAACACTCGACGGAGGTGTTTCAAATGCACCTCCATAGCCGTCTGGCCGCTTTGGCACGGCTATGGACGAATATATCGTCGAAGTACGTCTGCGCGAACGTACGCAATGGTCTAAACAGTGTGTGACCAAGCAATTGAACGTCGCTGGGGGATTCGATAGCCCTTGTGGCATCACTAGCCACTCCCAGAGCATCCCGCTCGGGGTGCTCACTGCGGTGAGAGGAATGTCACTCTCCCGCAATCAGGATTGGTAGTATCCGTCTACTAAATTCCAGGCACTGTACAGCGTACAACCCGCATGTGTTCAACAAACACATCCTTGCGAGGGATCGACGTCTGTGC
>VOQZ01000542.1:0-15191 GCA_008079305.1 Phytophthora palmivora
GGAAAATTGCGCACTACCAGGATGGATGTAACGGGCCTGGTGTATGTCCGTCACTGCTATACACTAGCTGTCGAGGAAGCGTCTTGTCTCAGAAAGACTGAGAACTAAGTATTAAGTCCGAGGTAAATTCAACTCTGATTTATTATTAGCCCGGGGCGCGAGCCCTTAGGACCAATGTGAACCACTCAAATAAAGGTCGACAGCTGATTGGCTGAAAGTGGGGTCTGGCTCCCCCACTTTCATCCAATCAGAGGATGACGAGTCAGCACACGCTAGTCGTGTGCCGATCATGTCTACTTATGTAATATCAGAAAGATGTCTAGCTACTTATGTAAATGGAGGGCCCATTACATCACCCTCCTCTCAAGACAGCACTCAGGGGACGTGAGTGCAAGCGGGGAAATTCTTGGAAATTGAGACGTCAGTTGGCGCGGCGCTAACTGGGGATCACGCTGCGTGGGGACCACAGCTCCTGCGCATCGCAGAAGCACAACCAGACTGGCACAGCGAGGAGCAGACGCAGAAAGCTCGAGATGATGACTGCGGAGACGACGACGACAACAAGAACGGCGGTTGACACGCGGACGGGCACCGCGAGGACAACTGCGACAACACTGACTTCGACGGCGCTGCGGGCTCCATCATCGCTGCGCGTGATGGATCGAGAGCTGAAGCCGTGGACTTGTACGACTTGTCCGGCGCGGAGTCGCCAGAGCCGCTGGCGACGATGCAAGATTACTTCGTGGCTTGGCTCGCGAGTCGCGAGGAATTGGTTGGTGAACATTCGCTGCGGGATCTTTGTACGCGCGTGTGTACCAACGCGTGGAATGATGACCGCATCTGTTACGTGCAAGTCCGCGAGGGTTGTGCTGTCTGTGGTAGCTCAGAACATTACTCCGAGGCGGACTGGTCGCGAGAGGTCGCCGAGCGGCCGCTTGGTGAATCGGAGCAGTCGTAGATCGCTTAGTATCGGCACGCGCTCAAAGAGGTCTCAGTGGCTTCTATTCGCGGCGGGAGCCGCCACGCTCGTTCACGGCGAGGTGTATCCTCGTCGGCGCGTAGTCGTTCGTGCTCTCGGTCGCCGCGTGGTCGGCGACAGCGGCGTTCTCGTTCACGATCTCGTTCACGTACTCGAGGACCGCGTCCGGGACGTCCGGAGGAGGGCCGAACGTGGCTCCCACGTATCCTCGTCAGGCGGGTAACCAAGCCAGCGAACTCGATAGCGTCGCGGGGGGGAATCCCGCGGGTGGACGTTCTACTCACACGAGTACGGGTACGAGGCGTCGCATGAGGAGGGTCCTCGTGCGCCACGAGGTGATCCACGATCCAGCGCTTTTGGCCAGCCGAGTCAACAATTGGCGGAGGGGGTTCGCGGCGATAGGGCTTACGCCTGGGTGTTCCAGGGGGATGTGGAGACTGCAGTGAATCGTGCTCTGGACGCTCAGGCGGAAGCTGAGGAGGCGACTGCGCAGATCGCGGAGACCCGGAAGGACCTTGAAGCGACGCGCCAGTCGAATCGGGAGTTACTGGTGCGGACTCGGGAGCTGGAGATTCGCGTCTTTGGAGCACCGCGGACGGGGACGCAGCCTCGGCAGTCGGCGGCGCGGACGGCACACCGGGAGGGGCGTTCGCTCTATGCTCCGGCGCCGCCGTAGGGTTCAACGTAATGGGATAGAAGCGGGGTGGTATTTCTTGAGCCGCCCGACGTAGAACGTCGGATGTAGTCGTAATGACGTAGGAATGTCCAACGTGTAGGCTTCACCGTTAACCTTCACGACTCTGAACGGTTCAATAAAACGAGGTGCGAGTTTGCTCGCGCCGAGATTGGTCACCGCAGAAGAGCGAATACCATCGGTCGACAGGAGGACTTGCTCTCCTATTCGGAAAGTAGCCATATTCTTGCGTCCACTTTGTCTGCGTTCTCTTTTTGTCATCCACTGCATCTTGAAGTGCATCGCGCACAAAACAGGCGATTGACGCGCGTCGCTGGACGAACGCCGAAACGGCGGCGTTATCGACTTGGCGCGTCGGGGACTTCGGCGCGTAGTTGGCCGCAACTTGAGTACCGGTATTACCGGGGTCAATCAGGGTTCGTGCCGTCCATGCTGCGAGAGGAGACGCCGCGGGACTCTGCGTCGCAAGAGCCTGTTTGGCTTTGGATCGGGTGACTGCGTACAGTGTCTCGGGGTCGTGAGCCCCACTCGTCTCAACATAGTCATCATTCACACCGTCATCATCCCCACCGAGTGGAGGCACCAGACACCGTGGGATGGCCCACGGCAAGAAGAGCTCGGACGCGCGGGTGCTGCGCGTTATTCGCGAAGAACGGTGTCAATCCCGTCGAGGCGTGTTCAGCGTTATTGAGTGCAAACTCGGCAAGGGGTAAGAACTTGCTCCAACTCACGAAAGAAGTTGCGTAACTCCGAAGAACATCTTCGAGGACCCTGTTGAACCGCTCTGTCTGGCCATCCGTCTCAATGGGCCGCCGTCGACATCGATAGCTTCGTCCCCAGAAGCTGGAAGAGGGCGGTCCAGAACGCGGACGTGAACCGCGGGTCACGATCGGAGACGATCGACTCCGGTAAGCCGTGGTGGCGAAACACGCAATCGACGAAATGCGCCGCGGTGACCGTATAATTCACGGGTGTGAGATGAACCATCTTCGCGAAACGATCAACGAAAACAAAGATGCCATTCCGACCGTCGGCATCGGGAGGGAGCCCGAAGACAAAGACCATGGAAACTGAGCGCCAGGCCTCAGTTGCGATCGGCAGCGGGTGTAGTGGCGCTTGTGACTTGTTGGATGGCTTCACCCGTTGACAGGTCTCGCAAGTGCGAACCCACTTACGCCCATTTGTACATACGAGTCCAGTAAAAATCGCGGGATATTGCCGCGAAGGTCTTCTCGCGGCCCAAGTGTGCACCTGTGGGGCTATCATGGAACTCGTGAATGATGCGAGCTCGCAGATCGTCGTCGTTGGGCACGACGACTCGTGGAGCATCGAAACGATCGATGTTGTAGTACAGCAGTCCACCGTCAAGATGGTAGCGGTCGATCTGGTTACGCGTATTGCGCGAGAGAGCTCGTCACTGGGAGAGCGGAGGTACGCCAAGATGTTGGCGTAGACCGCATCGTCTGTGTATACCACGACGATTTCATCGCGTAAATCCATCTCGGGGGACACAGACGTGAGGTTGATACCTGACGCTGCGCACACAGCACAGTGATCATCACCGTCGTTCTCGTCATCAATACTTGACGACCCAACACGACACGAAATCGGGTCGGCGAGACAGTGCATCGGCGAGGATATTGTTCTTGCCCGGCTTGTAGTGCACGACGAAGTTGTATTCGGCGAAGAACGACAGCCAGCGCGCCTGCGCTGGGACAGATGTGGCGATTTCATCGCTGTCCGCAGCGATGCGTGGTCTGTATACACGGCAAATGCCTGCTCGCCCAGCAGATACACTCTGAATTTTATCAGAGCATACCGCATCGATAGGAGTTCCTTGTCATGTACAGGGTAGTTGCGCTCAGCTGGCTTCATCTGTCGTGACTGGTAGCTCACGACTCGTTCATGACCTTCATTGTTAAACTGCATGAGCGCGAACCCGATAGCGAAATCGCTAGCGTCGCACACCACGTGGAAAGGCTTCGAATCGTCCGGGAGCATCAGCATTGGCGCAGACGCCAAGCTCTTTTTCACCGAGTCGAATGCGGCTTGGTGCTCGGGACACCAAAACCACGTGGCGTCTTTCTTCAACAGGGACGATAGCGGCTGGATCAGTCCGGCGTAGTCTTTCGTGTATTTGTGCAGATAGTTCGCGAGACCCAACCACTGACGAAGCTCAGTGGGACTTGTGGGCGTGGGCCATGAGCAAATGGACGAAACCTTCTCTGGGTCGGCTCGTACTCCCTTCTTGCTCACATAACAGCCGAGCACCGGAATCCCCGGTGCACAAAATACACACTTCTTGAGGTTGGCGTACAGTTTGTTCGCTCTCATCACCTGAAAGCCTTGCCTCAAGTGCCGGATATGGACTTCGACCGCGCTGAAACCATCCTCAGCGCGACTGTGGACAAAGATATCGTCGAAGTAACTCGGCGCGAAGTCGCGGAGTGGGCGAAGCACATGGGAAACCATGCGATTGAACGTGGCGGGTGCGTTCTTCATGCCTTGAGGCATGACGAGCCACTCCCAGAGCATTCCACTGGGAGTACTGACGGCCGTGAGAGGAATGTCACTCCCGCGCATCAGTATCTGATAAAAGCCATCGGTCAAATCGATGGCACTGAAGACGACGCTGCCCGACATGGAATCCAGTACCATGTCCTTGCGGGGGATCGGGGTCTGCGCCGGTATGGTGGCGTCGTTGAGCTTGTTGAAAGAGTGGACGATGCGCCAACCACCCGTAGCCTTCTTCACACAGAAGATTGGGCTCGAATGTGGGTAGGTACTCTCGCGGACGTGGCCAGCTTGCCGGCGACCTTCGAAAAATTCGTCGATGGCCTTGACTTGATCGCGCGGCAGTGGCTACTGCCGTGTCACGCAATACTTCGCGCCGGGCGCGAGGTCTATCTCATGGCGTACGCCACGATCCGCTGGCAGAACCGCAGGAATCTTATCTGGGAAGACGTCGGCAAACTCGCGGACTGTCTCGTAGACCGGGTTACCAGAGGCCTTCAGAGTTTCCCAAGACTGCGTGGCGAAGCGCTCCTCGCGCGCTGACTTTGGTTCAGCGCTCTTTGGTCTTGACGACGCGTCGTCGAGTTCAACAGAGTTAATCTCGTGAGGCACCGAGTCAGCGTCGGTGATCAACACATTGCTCGATGTCCCCGGCCTTAAGAGCTCGGAGGAATTTCTTCCAGAAGAAGCCTGGGAGGCGGGTGATGGACTTGGCGTCGCGAGGTGGGCTTGCGACTTCGATGACGCGCGTCTTGCTGGGAGCACCGTCCGCATACTCGATTATGCAGACCGATTCAGTCCGTCCTGGCGGTAGATCAGCGAAATTCCGGCGAGGCTTCAATCGTCGCCGCGACCTGCGGAAGGTCTTTGTGCGTCTCGAGCCACTGCTCGAGACTGAGGTGTCGCCCTCGCTGGACGATGATACCTCCTCTAGGCGCGAGAGCTCGTCCTCGACCGCGCCGGTCGCACGCGGTGGTAACTGCGGACCACCCACGGCATCGTCGTGCGGGAGCCTCTGCTCGACCGCCTCAATAGCACGCGGTAGCCGCTGCTCGACCGCCTCATTATCATGCGGGAACCGCTGTTCGGCCGCCTCAATAGCATGCGGGAGCCGCTGCTCGACCGCCTCGTTATCATGCGGGAACAGCTGTTCGACCGCCTCAGTAGTACGCTGGAGCCAGTGCTCAACCGCCACATCCGCGCTCCTCGCGGATGCGCGCTCGCTTGTTCTCACACGCGTCCTCCCGCGCCCGTCCTTCGTCATCATCGCCAGTCAGCAGCGCTGCGCAGGTCGTGCAAAGAGGGCCATCGCTCGCTCTGTGCACAATATGCGTCGTGGACGCACCGTCCACGACAGTGATGCGAGGCCAGTCTCTTGGTACAACCACGAGATGTGTGAATACCTCGCTACGTCGAAGTCGTGAGGACGCTTGACTGAACGAGCCAGCCAGTCGATCTGGGGCTGATACCTGGCCAACCATGGGATACCCAGGATGCAATCAAACGCGTAATTCATCTCGATCACGAGAAAGTCATCATTGCTGTGAAAACCGTCGAATGTATACGGCAACGAGACCTCGCGTCGCGCAACGCGGCGAGTCTTGCCATCAGCAAGTTTGATTTCCACTTTGCCCGGACCGTTCTGGACGCGAACGCTATCGGGAAGCACCGACAGGCACGATACGCGGAAGAAGTTGTTCGTCGCACCTGAATCCAGGAGCGCGAGGAGAGGTCGCCGGGCTCCGGCGACAAGCAGACTGACGATGATCAGTCTCGAGTCACCGCTGGCAGTGGTGGCATTGAAGTGTGCATGAAGCACAGGGGAGCTAGGAGGTCGGTCTGCCACCGGTGAACCCGGACCTCCGTTCCAACCGGTAGGGCACCCCGCCCCTTCTGGTCCCGGCCGTTTTTTGGTTGCGCGGCCGTGGTTGCTTCGCCGCACGTGGTATGCTCCACATGGGTAATGACTGGAGCAGGCGCGCGGCACACCGCCGCGCGATGTCCAGACTTCCGGCACCGGAAGCAAACCATCGTGCGGTTGTCTCGGCTACTTCGTCCTCGCCTCGAGGGCGACCACTGCTGGCGCTGCGACGCCTCAACGGCGTCGACCTCCATGGGTTCAGGACCCGACTGATGAGTCTCTGTGGAGGTTGTCCTTGCATACGACGATGTCGCCACATAGTCCTCGCGTAACGCGAGGACGAAAGCTTCTTCCAGGGTCGCGGGTTCAGCCCGCGTAAGGCAGTATCGTGTCATGCCTTCGGATACGAAAACATGGACTTGGGACGCCATCTCGATCGGCTTCGTGACGATGCACGACGCGAGATGGCGTGTCTTCTGAACATAGTCGCGCATGGACATCTTGCCTTGCTTGAGGGCAAAGAACGTCGTCCGAACGCGTGAATCGTCTTGGGGTGGTTCAAATGCGAGACGATGGTCACTCTGGAGTGTCTCCAGAGTTGGGAACGCGTGTTGGTCGACGACGAGCTTGCCGAGGGCCCATTCCTTGGCCTTGCCGGAGAGGCGGGATAGTAGAAAGTTCACTTTGGCTGACGGCACCTCGATTAGTCTTGATGCGATCGCGATATCAATCTCTTTGAACCAGCGGTTCAGAGGAAGACGATCTGGGCCCGTCCCAGAATATGAAGAGGTCTCCATCTTCACGGCTTCGTGCCGTGATGGTTGCGAGGGAGTTGGTTCTCACCGCTTTGCTTCGGCGAGCTCGCAGTCCATGAACTCTTGGATGGCTTGGCGATGCTGGTCGGGCGTCGCTGAGCTCAGCAGCGACGTGACGACCACTTCTCCTAACACCGCCGCAAGGCGGTGGAGCGCTTGCCACTCGATTGACGAGAGATGGGGGAAAGCTGCATGCTCCAGCGTCATGGCTGGAGTGCCAGCGGGCTGGTTCTCACTCATCAACTCTGATTATTATTAGCCCGGGGCGCGAGCCCTTAGGACCGATGTGAATCACTCAAATGAAGGTCGACAGCTGATTGGCTGAAAGTGGGGTCTGGCTCCCCCACTTTCATCCAATCAGATGATGACGAGTCAGCACATGCTAGTCGTGTGCCGATCATGTCTACTTATGTAATATCAGAAAGATGTCTAGCTACTTATGTAAATGGAGGGCCCATTACAATGGAAGTCATGGCTGACAATAGCCCGCACCAGTAATATAACCTCATAAGGTTTTTTATGTTTTGCTGTTTGCAGACCAATAAAATCTGTCTCTCTCCATCCGCATTTTACGGTATCCGGGGGCCCTTGACATCTGTTGACCCAAACCAAGCAATATTGGGCAGCCTGGATTCACTAGATTGGGTGACACACAATAGCATACACATTTTGGAATCGTTCTAACTTCGCCACTATTGGCTGGAATGCAATGAAACTTGATATAGACATGTTGGAGTAGATGGTAGGCATCTTTAACACACCTAGATTGGGTATAGACAGGCGCAACAACCAATCAGAAAGAAGTACACATTCCGAGCACAAAATGGGTCGAAATGAGCTGAAATTTCGGGAAGATGCATACTAGACCGTCTTAAAGTTAATCAAAGTTGATACCATTTGTTGCGGTACGAATGATTTAGCCAATCAGCGATCGACGTCAATTTTGAAGTCCAGCGATAGCAAATTGCTATAAATGGCTTTGTAGTCGTACTAAAGAGCATCTGTGTCATTTGTAGAACAAACAAGATTTGATGTAATTATCTGTGTTGGTTAAATAGCCATGAGTGTATATAGTAAAGATGGAAATGTTTTGCGAGACAAATGGTACAAAACCGCTGTAATTATTAAAATAGTTTTAATATGTCGTGATAAACGTTTTGTTAGTAGAAAAAGAGATGTTATTATATGTAGAAAAATACATCAAAAGATCAGGTTTGTGGTAATAAATATGCAGTGATAGAATTGATACATGTCGAGAAAGTTATGAAGTTTGCGGTAAAAATTGTGGTAAAACTGTATAAGGTGGTAGAGTGTGTTGTCAACGGGTAACTGATAGTAAAATTGATATGGGGTAATATATGTGATGTTAAAGTGGAAGATGGTTAAAAAGAGATAGTAAAGTAGGTAGTGGTAGAGTAAATCAAAGAAAAAAATATTTTGGCAAGCCATGTGGTAATAAAATATTGATAGATGAAGAAGAAATGATGGTAGAATATAAGGTTATAATGTATGTGGTTAATGAATATGAAGTGATAGTGTGTGTGCTTAAGAATGTGGTATATTCGAAGTGGTTATATTTAATGTGATTCTATAGAATATAGTTGTATAGTATAAATATGAGGTAGTTTAGGATGGTAGTTAAGGATATGGTAGTAAAATTGTTGATAGAGGTTTATGTAGTAGTAAAAACAGTTGGTAAATTATAAGTTTGTAGATGAATGTAATAGTAGAAAGATCAATGATGCTGGTGTATGTGATTGTAGAGAGTGTGAAAGAAGAACATGTAGTGGTAGAGTATAAGTTGTAAAGCATGAAGTTGAATGAGTATGAAGTGAAAGAGTGTGTGATAACGGATGTGGTATATTGGAAGTGGATATATTTAATGTGATTGCTACGAATATAGGTGTATAGTACAATGAATTTTGTACTTTAGTACAGTAGGGTAGGGTACGGAGTAAAATCGTAGAAGGTGGTTGTTGTAGTAAAAATGATGGTAAAGTACAAGGTTGTAGATGAATGTAATATTATAATAATTATTAGTAATGATATATGTGGTTGTAGAGAGTATGATAGAAGAAATATAGAGTGGAACAGTATATAGTTGTAAAATGTGAGGTAAAATGAGTATGAAGTAAAAATGTATTTAAAAAGAGATGCAGTATATTAGGAATGGTAAAATAAAATGTGATTAGAAAATGAAGTATATAAAAATGATGAATATGGTAGTAAGGTACATAGATATAGAGTATGTAATCATTAGAGTATATTATAGTAGAGTATGTATTTTTAAAGTATAAACTTATAGTGTGTGTAAAAGTAGAATATGTTACGGTAAAATATGTAATAGTAGAGTAAGTATTTATAAAGTAAGTAATGATAGAGTAAGTGATTATAGAGTGAGAATGTGATTAAGAATGATGTATATTCAATATTAACATAAATTATATAATATAGTTGTATAGTATGTATTAGTACAAAATGTGATAATATATTATAGTATGCAGTTGTAGAGTACGATATTGTAATGTTTGAGTTTGCAGTGTATGTGATTGTAGACAAATGAAAGATTTTTGTTAGCAGAAAAATGATTGTATGGTATGTAGAAAAAATGTTAAATATAAGGTTTGTGGAAATAAATATGAAGTGATAGAATTTATGTTGGTAGAAGAAGTGATGTTATTGTAAGTAGATAAAAAATTGACAGAATTGATGTTTGTGATAATAAAAATGGTGTTGAAGTAAGATGTTATAGATTGAGTAAATAATGGAATTGATATAGCGAAATTGTTGGTAAGTTGTGCAGAATATTATAGTAGTATGAGTAGTGATGGATTTTGTGTAGGAAGGAAAAGTAATGGAGTAGTTAGTGAAAAGGAAAATTGAAAATGACGAGGTTTGTGGTGAAATCGTAATAAAAATGTATAGGGTAATAGAGTGTGTAGTTATAAAGTACGATATAGTCAAATTAGTAGAGGTAGGGTATGTGGGTTTACAGGTGGTTATAATTGAATATCAGATAGTAGATGTAGTCGTATAGTACGAAAAAGTAAAATAAATTATGGTATGTGGTAATTAAATTGTGATTAAAGACAAAAATAGTGAGAATGATATTGTAAAGGACGAAGTAGTGTGTAATGATGTAGATTATGGTAGTGAAAATTTTTTTGATGGTGGGTTGTGTGGCTGTAGAATGTTTATTGGTAGATTATGAGGATGAAGATGAAAATAATAATAATTAAATATAACAGTGGTTAATGATGGTGGGAAATGCGTTTTCAGAGAATGCGACAGTAGAATATGTGATGGTATAGAATAAGGTTATCAGGTATGTTGTTAATGAGTATGAAGTGACAGTGTGTGTGGTTAAGAAAGTGATAAATTAGAAGTGGTCATATTAAATGTGATTGTATAGGATGTATTTGTACAGTATGAAGAATGAAGTAGTATATGATAGTAGTGAAGAGTATTGTAGTAAAATTATAGAAATTAGTTGACGTAGTAGTAAAATAGTTAATGGGAAAGTATAAGGTTGTAAATGAATGTAATACAAGAATAAATAGTAATGGTAATATATTTGTTGTTGTAAAGAGTAGTAAAAATAATATGTAGTGGTAGGGTAGAAAAATGTAAAGTGAGTGGTTGAATGAATACGAAGAGAAATTGTATGTAATAAGGGATGTGGTGAGTTGGAAGATGTAATATATAATGATATTTTAGAAAAAAGTGTGGTAGTAAGATATATAGATATTGAAAATGAGAAAAAATAATAATGAAATGCAGAAAAAAATTGTAGAGTATGAGATTGTATTGCATGTAATAGTAGAGTATGTGATTGTAGAGTAAGTGATTGTATAGTATGTAATTGTAGAGTATGTGGTTAAAGAGTATTTGGTTGTAGGGTTTGTGGTTGTAGGGTTTGTGGTTGTAGGGTTTGGGTTAGGGTTTAGGGTTTAGGGTTTAGGGTTTAGGGTTTAGGGTTTAGGGTTTAGGGTTTAGGGTTTAGGGTTTAGGGTTTAGGGTTTGGGTTTAGTAGGCATGTTCCTTTGAAAACGAACTTGGAAAGTGCCCCTCAAACTTGGCACACATATACAATCACGCCTGATCGATTGCATGGGCAAATCAGGAGCACTGAAAAAGATCTTCAACTTTGTATAAGCGCAAGAAACATGCTTTTCTCGAAAACTAGCTTGAAAACATATGGTTTTCTTCACGTTATTGAACGCAGCATGGTCAACTTAGTGGGTGTTCATAAAGGTTACAAGTCATGAAGAGACTTGTAAGCAAAGATACCAGGCTTTATCTAGGTGCACGTCACTAAATCGAAAATTCACTTTAGTGACATGAGGACGAAACCAAAATCAACGGATTGTGGTCGTTAACTTAGTACTATGTGCATCAGCTGGCGACCGATATTTGCTAGCTGTAGTGACAAAACAGTTTGTCTCCAGCACCTGATCGACTCATCGTCAGGGTATAGTAGGCATGTTCCTTTGAAAACGAACTTGGAAAGTGCCCCTCAAATTTTGCACACATATACAATCACGCCTGATCGATTGCATGGGCAAATCAGGAGCACTGAAAAAGATCTTCAACTTTGTATAAGCGCAAGAAACATGCTTTCTCGAAAACTAGCTTGAAAACATATGATTTTCTTCACCTTATTGAACGCAGCATGGTCAACTTAGTGGGTGTTCATAAAGGTTACAAGTCATGAAGAGGCTTGTAGGCAAAGATACCAGGCTTTATCTAGGTGCATGTCACTAAATCGGAAATTCACTTTAGTGACATGAGGACGAAACCAAAACCAACGGATTGTGGTCGTTAACTTACCACTATGTGCATCAGCTGGCGACCGATATTTGCTAGCTGTAGTGACAAAACAGTTTGTCTCCAGCACCTGATCGACTCCATCGTCAGGGTATAGTAGGCATGTTCCTTTGAAAACGAACTTGGAAAGTGCCCCTCAAATTTTGCACACATATACAATCACGCCTGATCGATTGCATGGGCAAATCAGGAGCACTGAAAAAGATCTTCAACTTTGTATAAGCGCAAGAAACATGCTTTTCTCGAAAACTAGCTTGAAAACATATGATTTTCTTCACCTTATTGAACGCAGCATGGTCAACTTAGTGGGTGTTCATAAAGGTTACAAGTCATGAAGAGGCTTGTAGGCAAAGATACCAGGCTTTATCTAGGTGCATGTCACTAAATCGGAAATTCACTTTAGTGACATGAGGACGAAACCAAAACCAACGGATTGTGGTCGTTAACTTAGTACTATGTGCATCAGCTGGCGACCGATATTTGCTAGCTGTAGTGACAAAACAGTTTGTCTCCAGCACCTGATCGACTCCATCGTCAGGGTATAGTAGGCATGTTCCTTTGAAAACGAACTTGGAAAGTGCCCCTCAAACTTGGCACACATATACAATCACGCCTGATCGATTGCATGGGCAAATCAGGAGCACTGAAAAAGATCTTCAACTTTGTATAAGCGCAAGAAACATGCTTTTCTCGAAAACTAGCTTGAAAACATATGACTTCTTCACCTTATTGAACGCAGCATGGTCAACTTAGTGGGTGTTCATAAAGGTTACAAGTCATGAAGAGGCTTGTAGGCAAAGATACCAGGCTTTATCTAGGTGCATGTCACTAAATCGGAAATTCACTTTAGTGACATGAGGACGAAACCAAAATCAACGGATTGTGGTCGTTAACTTAGTACTATGTGCATCAGCTGGCGACCGATATTTGCTAGCTGTAGTGACAAAACAGTTTGTCTCCAGCACCTGATCGACTCCATCGTCAGGGTATAGTAGGCATGTTCCTTTGAAAACGAACTTGGAAAGTGCCCCTCAAATTTTGCACACATATACAATCACACCTGATCGATTGCATGGGCAAATCAGGAGCACTGAAAAAGATCTTCAACTTTGTATAAGCGCAAGAAACATGCTTTTCTCGAAAACTAGCTTGAAAACATATGGTTTTCTTCACCTTATTGAACGCAGCATGGTCAACTTAGTGGGTGTTCATAAAGGTTACAAGTCATGAAGAGACTTGTAAGCAAAGATACCAGGCTTTATCTAGGTGCACGTCACTAAATCGAAAATTCACTTTAGTGACATGAGGACGAAACCAAAATCAACGGATTGTGGTCGTTAATAGTACTATGTGCATCAGCTGGCGACCGATATTTGCTAGCTGTAGTGACAAAACAGTTTGTCTCCAGCACCTGATCGACTCCATCGTCAGGGTATAGTAGGCATGTTCCTTTGAAAACGAACTTGGAAAGTGCCCCTCAAACTTTGCACACATATACAATCACACCTGATCGATTGCATGGGCAAATCAGGAGCACTGAAAAAGATCTTCAACTTTGTATAAGCGCAAGAAACATGCTTTTCTCGAAAACTAGCTTGAAAACATATGGTTTTCTTCACGTTATTGAACGCAGCATGGTCGACTTAGTGGGTGTTCACAAAGGTTACAAGTCATGAAGAGGCTTGTAAGCAAAGATACCAGGCTTTATTGGGCATGTCACTAAATCGGAAATTCACTTTAGTGACATGAGGACGACGAACCAAAATCACGGATTGTGGTCGTTAACTTAGTACTATGTGCATCAGCTGGCGACCGATATTTGCTAGCTGTAGTGACAAAACAGTTTGTCTCCAGCACCTGATCGACTCCATCGTCAGGGTATAGTAGGCATGTTCCTTTGAAAACGAACTTGGAAAGTGCCCCTCAAACTTGGCACACATATACAATCACGCCTGATCGATTGCATGGGCAAATCAGGAGCACTGAAAAAGATCTTCAACTTTGTATAAGCGCAAGAAACATGCTTTCTCGAAAACTAGCTTGAAAACATATGGTTTTCTTCACGTATTGAACGCAGCATGGTCAACTTAGTGGGTGTTCATAAAGGTTACAAGTCATGAAGAGACTTGTAAGCAAAGATACCAGGCTTTATCTAGGTGCACGTCACTAAATCGAAAATTCACTTTAGTGACATGAGGACGAAACCAAAATCAACGGATTGTGGTCGTTAACTTAGTACTATGTGCATCAGCTGGCGACCGATATTTGCTAGCTGTAGTGACAAAACAGTTTGTCTCCAGCACCTGATCGACTCCATCGTCAGGGTATAGTAGGCATGTTCCTTTGAAAACGAACTTGGAAAGTGCCCCTCAAACTTGGCACACATATACAATCACACCTGATCGATTGCATGGGCAAATCAGGAGCACTGAAAAAGATCTTCAACTTTGTATAAGCGCAAGAAACATGCTTTTCTCGAAAACTAGCTTGAAAACATATGGTTTTCTTCACGTTATTGAACGCAGCATGGTCAACTTAGTGGGTGTTCATAAAGGTTACAAGTCATGAAGAGACTTGTAAGCAAAGATACCAGGCTTTATCTAGGTTGCACGTCACTAAATCGAAAATTCACTTTAGTGACATGAGGACGACAACCAAAATCAACGGATTGTGGTCGTTAACTTAGTACTATGTGCATCAGCTGGCGACCGATATTTGCTAGCTCGTAGTGACAAAACAGTTTGTCTCCAGCACCTGATCGACTCCATCGTCAGGGTATAGTAGGCATGTTCCTTTGAAAACGAACTTGGAAAGTGCCCCTCAAATTTTGCACACATATACAATCACACCTGATCGATTGCATGGGCAAATCAGGAGCACTGAAAAGATATTCAACTTTGTATAAGCGCAAGAAACATGCTTTTCTCGAAAACTAGCTTGAAAAACATATGGTTTTCTTCACGTTATTGAAACGCAGCATGGTCAACTTAGTGGGTGTTCATAAAGGTTACAAGTCATGAAGAGACTTGTAAGCAAAGATACCAGGCTTTATCTAGGTGCACGTCACTAAATCGAAAATTCACTTTAGTGACATGAGGACGAAACCAAAATCAACGGATTGTGGTCGTTAACTTAGTACTATGGGCATCAGCTGGCGACCGATATTTGCTAGCTGTGTGTGACAAAACAGTTTGTCTCCAGCACCTGATCGACTCCATCGTCAGGGTTATAGTAGGCATGTTCCTTTGAAAACGAACTTGGAAAGTGCCCCTCAAATTTTGCACACATATTACAATCACACCTGATCGATTGCATGGGCAAATCAGGAGCACTGAAAAAGATCTTCAACTTTGTATAAGCGCAAGAAACATGCTTTCTCGAAAAATAGTTGAAAACATATGGTTTTCTTCACGTTATTGAACGCAGCATGGTCAACTTAGTGGTGTGTTAATAAAGGTTACAAGTCATGAAGAGACTTGTAAGCAAAGATACAGGCTTTAT
>VOQZ01000543.1:0-71089 GCA_008079305.1 Phytophthora palmivora
TGCACGATAACAACAGTGAGATGCTAGGAAATTCAAGTGTACGGAATCGGGGACATGCCTACGATGGCAAAATGATCGTTGTCGTGTGCTTCGACCCATTTGCCGTTGATAAATCCTTGTGCATTCACGAGATCAGGTCGTTGAAGCTTTGCCAGCAATGGTTGGTACTGCCGCTGCCTAATTGGAGCCAAACCAGCGGAAAGCTGAGCCGTAGGGATGCTGGTGGACGTTGTCATCTTCGCACTGCAATAAAACTTGAAGACTGAACTAACCAAGAGTGAAAATGAATGACGTTGTGTCATTATGGACGAGTCCTGACTAACGCAAGGACCAACAGGGACACGGCGTGGCGTGACATGCCAAGCTTTAGCGCTGTCGTGTCTCCAGTTCTTACTTTCATACACAGGAACGTCGGACTTGGGCAGCGCGGGTTTACCAAGGATCATGTCAGCAGCTTTTTCAGCCAACATAATGGTTGGGGCATTGAGGTTTCCACTCACGTTGTTGGGCATAATGGAAGCGTCAACAATTCTTAGTCCTTCTAGGCCATGCACTCTCGTTTGGGCATCCACGACTGTCGTTGTGTCAGTCTCCAAGCCCATTCGGTTGGTACTCGAGGGGTGATAGTCCGTGCTGGCATGTTGTCGAACCCATTCGTCGATTTGAGCGTCGGACACCACATCGTCCGTCGGGGACACGGCATCGCCACGATATTCATCAAAGGCTTTCTGCTTAAGTACTTCTCGTGTCAACCGCACGCCATTGCGTAGATCTACACGATCGTGCTCAGTTTCAAGGTAGTTTGGTTGAATAATAGGGCTTTCACGTGGGTTTGCACTCCGCAACTTGATGTAGCCTCGGCTCGTCGCACGGAGTGGCGTGCAATGTAGCATCATGGCATGGCCGTCAAGTAAAAGTTGGCGATCTTCATCGCTGGCACCTGGAAGGAATTGCCACTTCATGTCGGGATGGCGTTTACCTGGTGCACTTCGGAAAAACCCACCAGCTTCAATGTGCGGCGATATTCCAGGCCCTGATCTCGACATGAGCCATTTGATCCCCATCCACGCCATTTTGTGTGGGAAATGCGGTGTGGCATGATAAAGCGTGACAGGTTTCTTGCACGCAACATGCAGATATACGCCCAAATGTTCCTCCATGTTTCTTCCAACCGCTGGGAGGTGGTGCACCACAGGTACACCGATCTCCCTCAAATGCTCAGCGTCACCCACACCAGACAACATCAATAGTTGCGGGGAATTGATCGCTCCACTGGACAAAATCACCTCTTTGGTTCGAATTTGCTTGCTTGGTTCTCCGATCGAGGCTTTAAATGGTTCGACCTCGATTCCAACAGCTTTCTTTCCTTCAAACACCAACTTGTTCACGAAGGTGTCCGTAAGAAGAGTTAAATTCCCTCGTTCGAGCACACTCTCTGTCAAATAGGCAGCAGAAGCACTGCATCTCTCTCCTTTATGGATTGTCAAATCCAACCACCCCACCCCTTCCTGTTGATACCCGTTCACATCATCCGTGAACGGATACCCCGCTTGCATCGCAGCATCAAGAAAAACCTGGAACAACGGTTGATCTGGTTGTAATCTCCTTGTTACTTTAAGTGGTCCATCGCTTCCTCGATAGTTATCACCCCAAGGGCATGAGTTTGTGCTTTTTTAAAGTATGGTAGACAATCTGCATAGCTCCACCCTCAGCTCCAGCAGCTTGCCAGTCGTCGTAGTCCAGTGCATGTCCTCGGTTGTAAATCATTGCATTAATCGAGGACGACCCGCCTAAAACTCGTCCTCGAGGCCACGTTAGTCGACGTCCATTCAAATGTTGTTGAGGTTCTGTCACGTAGTTCCAATTGTACCGATCGTCAATGAGATTGGCAGGTAACATCGCTGGCATTGCCAATCGAATAGAATCAAAGAGCCCTCGATCCTTGGGTCCTGTTTCCACTAGCAATACAGAATTCGACGGATCAGTACTGAGTCGGTTGGCCAAAACACAACCAGCCGAACCCCCACCAACAATGACATAGTCGAATTCTTTTAACGTTTGTTGGGAAAAACTTGAACTATGAGGGACAAGAATGGACGGACGGAGAGTGTGGCGCAACATTTAAGTCCGACGTGGTGAATTGCGAAGTGATGGAGGGATGCCAATTGTGCTTCATGTTTGCGCATCAACTTCAACATCAAGGTGATCACGCTTCATGTACCGTACCTATTCAAATGTTATGTTGGTTTTCGTATGGCACATCGTAAATTAGACATCTTTGGGTAAATCTGGATTTTTATCTCGTGTAGAACGCAAACCAACATGGCTTCTGGTCCAAATTAGAGCTATTTCTTCACTTTGGCTTTGTTGTAGACGAAATTTTGAGGTCACGACACTTTTTAATTATCAATGTCCATGGGGATGACATCCGGAGCTGTACTATCGTCTTGGTCGTATTCGTCATGGTAGAATTCCACCTCGTGTTTGTGCTTTCCATCGTCCTCAGTTCGGCTCTCGGGGTCCATAGCATCTTCATCCTCTTCTCGCAACATTCGAGCGGGTGGTGCTCGATGCATTTGCACACTTGGAGCACCAGTAATTGTGCGTAGATTCTCAAAGATCTTGATCCTGAAACCAATAGCAAATTAGTAGCTAATAGCAGCATAGTCAACGCCATTTTCAACTTACTTGTGTTTCTCGAGGTATTCCTTGGAGTTATCGTTTTTCAAGTCTTTGTCAGGGACCAGATGTAGCTTGAAGTCAGGCGAGTAGAACTCGAAGTAGTCGTTGTATGGAATGTTGTTGGATACCTCTTGATTCACGAGAATAGACGTCTCGTATGCCCATGCACGAGAAACATTTCGAATTCTGTAGCCTCCGCCACCAACCACTAGCATCGGCAGTCCAAAACCTTTGACGAATCGCACACATTCTCCATGGCCTCTTGTCGTGACGTTGAAACAGCCTAGACGATCTCCTGTCAGTGAGTCAGCACCACACTGAAGAACAACAGCTGAAGGGCAAAACGTTTCCATGACTTTCTCAATCACCGGCTTGAAAATACTTTCGTAGCTTTCGTCATCCATGCCGCTATGCAGTGGGAAATTCACAGCATAATACTTTCCGTTCTTCGCACCAATATCCTATCGGTACAACAACCCAGCTTAGTTACATCCAATAGTTACATCAGTAACTACGCCATCATACCTTGACATCTCCCGTTCCAGGGAAATAGTCCCCATACTTGTGAAAAGAAACAGTCATGACACGGTCCGTGACATAGAAAGCTTCTTCCACGCCATCACCGTGATGTGCATCAATATCAATATAAAGAACGCGCGGATGATATCTGTTCACGAACGCGAGTCGATAATTAGCCCTTAAAATCCATTTTTACAAGTCAAATGACACTCACTTGAGCAGCTCCAAGATACCCAGCACAATATCATTTACATAGCAGAATCCAGATCCCGTAGCCTTTTTAGCATGATGCAACCCACCAGACCAATTGATGGCAATATCGCAGAGTCCGAAATTCAGGCGCGCCACTGCATCTGTTCACTCCAACCACAAAGTTGAGTCTACGACTTCACCCAACTCAGAACGCCACCAACCTAGCGTCCCTCCCGTGTAGATTTGGCAAAAGTCGAAAACACCGTCAAACACAGGGCAATCTGTGTCGCTAGTTTCTCCAAAGTTATCTATTCACCACAACATCAGTGACCAACACCCCACACTCTTAATTCTACGTACATTTTGCCAGATCCATTGTCACATCCCGTTGGTTGGCCGGACTCACGCGTCGTAAGAACTCAATATAGTCCGATGCATGGAAGACCTTCATCTCATCTGGAGACGCCCAATGTGGCTCCTACATTGGGCAACGACCCATTCTTCAGTCTCAATAGCTCTAAAGGTTTAAATCCTTTGATGCTGCTTACAAAAATGTCCATTTTCTGGTAGAGATCGTAGTTGACAACGAGGTGATGCGCCAGTTTCATCCGATGTGGCTTCATGGGATGTCCCGGACCATAGTAGAAATGACCCACTTCCGCTATTAAGCCACATCCAATGATTAGATTTTACTCGGATTGTGGCATATTGAAATCCTAGAAAACGTTGTTACGTACGGTGATAGAAATACGACACACGCTTCTTGGTGTCACTAACCATCTGCAGCTTTAAACTCTGCTTACTCGACGGCGAAAGACCAAATGACCTGCTTCATCTTTGTCGTTTTTATACTCGCACTTAACCGAACAAAACCCTTACATTCCTATATCCTTTGAACTATAACTTTATCTAAATCGCATAATGACTTTGATTCTCCTGTAGATTATCATTCCCTGATGAAATCCAATTCAGTTTTGTTTACCTATTTTCACAGGTAAAATTCCACACCACATACGATCCAGCCACTTTGCAACTGTCATCATGCGAGCAGCTACGTCCATCCGTCGCGCTTCCCGTGTGCTCCAAGCCTCGGCCTTCAGCACATCCAGCTCATCTTCAGGTCTCCACACTGCTGCGTACGTAGCTGTAGGTGGCGGTGCAGCAGCAGCCGTCGTAGCCGCATACAACGGTGTAGTGCCCCATGAATGGGTCATTCGGCAGCTAGCCGAGCCCATGATGCCCGTTGTTCGGCTATTCGACCCCGAGACGGCGCACAAGATCGCGGTGCAATGTGCACGCTTCGGCTTGACACCAAAGGACCCAGAACCCGACCCGGAACTGCTGCAGGTCAATGCTTTCGGGCTCCAGTTCCCGAATCCACTGGGAATCGCTGCAGGCTTCGACAAGGACGCAGAGGCCATGGAAGGCATGTTGGACATGGGCTTCGGCTGTGTCGAGATCGGCAGTGTCACGCCGAAACCACAGCCCGGCAACCCCAAGCCCCGTGTCTTCCGGTTGTATGAGGACCGAGGTGTGATCAACCGCTACGGATTCAATAGCAAAGGACTGGAACATGTCGGTGCTCGGCTTGAGAGATATGTGGACTCCCGTGAGAAGCGTCAGACACCGGGTAATGGCCACCGAGCTGGAGTGTTGGGTGTGAACTTGGGTAAAAACAAATTGACGGAAGATGCGGCAGCGGATTACGTGCTGGGTGTGCATGCACTGGGCAAGTTTGCAGACTATTTAGTGGTGAACGTGTCGTCGCCGAATACTCCCGGTCTGCGGACTTTGCAGGGCAAGATTCAGTTGAAGAACCTGCTTGTGCGTGTGATTAAGGCTCGGAATGAAGTTGCTGAGACCGAGAAACGTAGCATTCCGCTGCTTGTCAAGATCGCGCCGGACCTTACAGAGGATGACAAGCAGGACATTGCCGACGTCGCTCTTGAGCTCAAATTGGACGGTCTCGTTGTGTCGAACACGACATTAAGTCGACCGGATACTCTCAAGGGTGCTGACAAGGCGGAAACGGGTGGTCTCAGTGGTCTGCCTGTGCGTGATCTGTCCACCAAGGTGCTGGGCGACATGTACAAGCTGACGAAGGGCCAGATCCCGCTTATTGGGGTCGGTGGAGTCTCTACTGGCCAAGACGCCTATGACAAGATCCGTGCTGGTGCCTCGCTCGTGCAAATGTACTCGTGTCTGATCTACGAAAGTCCATTGGCTGTGCCTCGTGCTAAGAACGAGTTGGCTGCTTTGTTGCGTCGTGACGGCTTCGAACGCGTGTCTGACGCCGTTGGTGCTGCCCACAAGTAAAATGTGCTGAAATCTGCAGTAGCTCATCTATAGAGTTCTCATTATCAGTAAAAAGGCAACTTCAACACGATAGCGTACTTCAACAACAAGATTCTTTAACCTGAAACATTTGTCTCTTTTGATTGGACAGCTAATATGGATACAGCCTCTCTCATTGGTCATTATTTCAATCCTGTAAGTATTAGTGCATCTGAGACTGTATTCGCCATCAACAGCCCAAAATGCTTGGAAGCGAAGCTAAGTGCGAGTCCTCGGAGCTCGCGTCTGGTGAGCTGTCGGCGGACGTGCACACCAATGACCCATCTGACAGTGGATCCGAGACTGCTGCAGCACAGTCGCTGGCTATTGTAACGGTTAAGAATTTCGTGAGTGGCATCATGGGCGGCGGATGTGAGGCGTTCGTGGGGTATCCCCTTGAGACGGTTAAGGCGCGAATGCAGACGCAACAGAACAACTCCAGAGCATTTACAGGACCTATTGACTGTCTTCAAAAGAGTCTGCAAGAAGGAGGCGTGACGTCGCTCTATCGTGGAGCTTCGCCACAGATCTTCCGGTCTGCTATGAGGTGGGATATCTATTTGGATTTCTAGCAGGGAGTCACTCAATTTGCAATGTTTTGAGAAGGAAATGGTGGTTTTACCTCAGATTTTTGTTGCTCTTGATGGTGTTTATGATTGTTGCGGTGTAGTGCGTCGATCATGTTTGGGCTCATGGGACAGTATCGCTACTTTTACTCCAAGACGCTGTTTGAGAATCCGGACTACGCATTGATTGCTGCTGGAGTCTCCACGGGGTTTACGGAAGGGATGCTGTACACTCCGTTTGAGGTTATTAAAGTGAGGATGCAGACGCTATACGGGGGAACCCGGACACGAATCAGCAATTGGCAGTGCGTGAGGGACGTGTACAGTCGTAATGGAGTTGGAGGACTCTATCGTGGCTTTTGGCCGACTGCTGGACGTGAAATGCTGGGCAACGCCACGTACTTTATGGCTTACGAGACGACCAAGGATCTGATGCTGAATCGATTTGTGCACAATGTGTCTGATCTATCGCCGGAGTCGGTAAATCTACGCACGTACCAATCCATCGCCTTCTCCGGCGGATGTGCTGGATTCATGTATTGGCTCGTGGTGTTTCCTGTAGACACGGTGAAGTCCGTTCTTCAGGCTGATCGTCTTGATAAGCCACGATTCTCAGGCATAGCTGACTGCTGTCGACAACTTTACGCGGAAGGTGGCCCGACTCGGTTTTATCGTGGGATCACACCGTCATTGATTCGAGCGTTCCCTGCGAACGCTGTCACTTTCGTCGCCTTCGAGAAGACCATGAGCTTCCTCAATCAATTATTCTAAAGTAATGAATGGAAGTACAAGGCATAATCTTTAGACATCAGAATCAATACAACGAAGTGCGCATGGTGTCTTTTCGAGGATTGTCATAAGTTTGTTGATTGCACAAGGGTGCATGACGCCAAGTATGTAAAATCAAATCTCTAATCGCGTTTCATTTGTGCAGCTAGAACAGCACGATCTTCATCTTGCTGTCCTCTTTGTTGAGCTGTGGAATGAAATAAAACTGCAGAAGATCCACCATCTCGGTGGCTGTGTCTTTCAGCTCCAGCACGGTGAGCTGTTTCTTGTCCTTCTCCATGTCAAAAACTACATGGGTCGTGTGTTTCAGCGACAACGCTTCCATCTCCAGCAGCTTTTTAACACGAGCTGGTGTGCCCACAGCGATTGGCAAGTAATTACCCGCAAGCTGTTTCGCCTGTTCATCTACCTTCATGTGCTTGGCAAAAAGCTTTGCAACGCGGCACTTGAACGACTTCAGATGTCTAGTATCAATCAACTCATTAGTCCACATGAGATACTTATCAAATCAAACGTTACACTCACTTGATCACCTCGACACAACGTAGTGCCGACGAGCAGAGGATAAGGAAGTACGGACTTTTATCACGGCGCTTGCCTTTGCCCAAAAAGTCCCGCTTGAAAGTCGGCAGCAAATTGTGAATGTACGACGGCAGAAGCTCCAATTTATGCTTCCCTAGACCCTTCGGCACTACAAAATGCTCCACTACCATCATATCATTAGTATCTTATTCACACCCTCTTTAACCCAATAATCTCGTACCATTGAGTCCATCCGCCAGCTCAAGTGTCGTCATCTGTCCACCACGGTGTTTCGTGTAGGCATCATTGACGATCTTAAAGTGTTCAGCCTGAGTCATCTTGTGCAGTCCTTTAGTATTTTGCTGCTTGGTCTGCCAATATCACACAAGGGCACTATCAATTATCACGTTCTGGAGTTATTATCAGTTATTGCACATACTTTGCCCTCTGTCTTTTGTTTCTTGGGCTGCTCGTCCTCATCCGCATCAACCGAGTCTTCGTCACGGCCGCGCTTGACTCCAGAGGCCAGTTCCAGTTCCGCCTCTTCCTCGAACTCATCTTCACTTCCAGCAGATACGACGCTCTCATTGTCGGAGGCATCCACAGCTTCAGCCGTCCAGTTCATCTCCAGTTCATCGTCATTGCGAGTCGCCATGGTTAATTGCAGTGTGTCCGTTGGAACCAATGGTACCGATACCATCACCTCTTTAATCTAATAAAGTACTTTCGATCTTGAATGATATCTGCATGTATTTTACTGTATTTTTGACTTTTAAAACAAATATTGGAATAATTCATTTGTCGTTATTTGAGATTAGAGGTTTATCACGACGATAAAGGGTTTGTAGCGTGTCATTTTGAGCCATCTTTTGTCGTCGAGCACATTTCGCACACTGTGTCCGTGTCGTCGTTGACAAAAGTGCAAGCAGGACAAACCCATACGCGAGTTTCATGACTGCTGGCCATTGCGATCGCCATTGCTCGGTCACCACTTGTATCTGGAATCTCATGTGTCACATTTGCATTCGAATGATGCGAGAGGAATACCGAGTCTGCAAAACCAACTTCACGCTCCTGGCTTTCGTCGATCACGAGGTCGTCGGCACTGTCTTCCGACAGTCTCATGAACACGGCATCTCCAGCTTTGATCCTGGTTAAACCGAAATGACCCAAAAATTAGTTGCACTGCTTCAACCACTAATGTGACATACCGTACCCGTATTCCTTCAGAGTCCGATTATCCTCTAGCAATGCGCCCTTGTAGTAGAGTCGCTGGCGGATGGGTAGTGCGTCGATTTCCGCGTAGATCTTTGCCTTGAACATGTATACGGTGTCTGTAGCGCTAGCTGTGACCGGCCAAGAACACGCCGCACCAGGACGGATACGTCGGGAGCGTCGTCGACCCAAAGTACTTGCGTCAGAAGTCAAGTTCTCACTTGTTGGAACAGCTTGATCATCATTGAGTTGCTGGACGTTGACCACTCGATTTGAAAAGTTTTCGAGCTCGTGACGATGTCTTCTGTCGGAATCTGCTTGACATTCGGCGCAAATAACGCCTTCGTCATTTGAATCCTGACAAATTAAGGGGACAACGCCATCAGGACAGCCATCCTTGTTGATAGCTTTCTCGTTTCCATACATTAGCGAAGAAAAGGAGCACTGTCGCCAAAGCACAGACGACTTCTCTTCTCCTGAATCAGCAAAGGTAGTGTGAAGAAGACCATAGTAGAACGGCATCTCTGGTTCTCCATAGCGTTCAGCGAGAGCCTGCATTTCATCCAGAGTGACAAACTCCACTTCTAAAGAGCTAGCATCAACGAGTTGACCTTGATGCGCTGCCAACAATCCTGGTGGTAGTACCAGTTTCTGATGCGAGCACAGTAAAGACGACAAAGTCAGGGGCGCAGGAGAATCTTCGTTCACGTTGCGAATGTACTCTCTCCACTGCGATAACCAGAGTCGAGACATCAAAAACATTCGCCGTGGGATTTTCGTAGCATCTCGTTTAGTCCACGATGATGCCTTCTCTAAACTGCTGCCTCGTTGTGCAGCGGGCAGCTCGAAAACATCAACAAGTTGAATCGACTCTCGCGTCGGCTTTCGACGATATACAGTCTCCAAGGCTGGAACAGACACAATTTCGTCGCGGACATCACGTTCCACCTGAATACACTCCTTACTGGTCATGTCGTCGACCTGACACTGTGGACATGTTTCATTTGCAGACTCAAGGTACTCAGCACGATACGGAAACTTGGTGCTGAAGTATGACCATGTCTCTGCTGATACTGGTCGATACGTTCGCTTCTCTAACGTAAGGTTGCCGTGAACGCACGTAATATCCTCGTTGATGTGACTTTGCCACAGGTCTACATCACTTTTATCGCCGCTTTCTGTGCCTGTATTATTAATGTCATTTTTGTCATCCTTTGAGGTCGCGAAAAACTCATTGAGTTCTCGTGGTGTGAGGGATCTCCTCCCTTTCTTGCTTTGCGTGTGAGAAAGCTCCTTCTGCAACATTTGAAGGTAAGCTTTGTAGCTTTTAATCCACGCCCGGCTCATCAAATAAGCACCTCCTGCAGCCACAGCTGCCGCCACACTTGCAGGAGTGCCCTTTAAGAGACCAAGCTCCTCATTTACTTCTTTCAAGCGATCAACATCATTCAGGAGTTTGTTACAGAATTCTCTCTCGCAAGCAGCACAGCGATATGTGGTTGCTTCAAACGCCCGCATTGGCTTGATGCTGTCATCTGCAGCACAGTTCTCTTGCAAAAATGTAAAAAGTTTTGCAGATATTCGCTTCAAGCTAGATGCATTCTCTGGTGCAAAGCGAAGAATTGGTCGTTTCTTCACATCTTGTGCTTCACTTCCAAGACCACTAGAGTGAATACAACAAAAGGCTGCTACATCAACTGGCTTGCTAAAGGGAATCTCGTCATCACGCAGCTGCGTAGCCTCAGTCGAGTCGGATTCACCACGTACATGTATGTCTGGGGAAGAAGGAATAGGTGAACCCGACGAAGGCGTCTCATCAATAATTTCAATATCATCGTGATCATGAGATCGATTCGTCTTTTCATCGCCTGAACACTCACTTTCTGTCGCTGAAATTCCATCTTCATCCATCTTTCCGTTTGTTACTACAATATTCACCTCCGGTGGATCAATTATAATACAACCGTCATCATATTCATTCCCATTTCTCGATTGATCCGCTCCCTTTGATTTTGCTTCTCCATGTGGCGTCCCATTTGACGTTAATTTAGATTCAGATGATTCCTCTTCTATCGTAATCGAAGATTCCCTAGTCGAGGTGTCATTCTCCTCGCCTGTTATCCAACGTCGTAGCCATTCAGTATCCACCCAGTAGAAATCAGCAACAGTCGAGTCAGGGTACGGCTGACACTTCTCGAAAAAGCGTTGGTACGCATCAAGGCGCTTCTGGATACGAGTCTCCATGCCACTCACCTTGCAGGCGTACTCTTTTACCTCAGCATCTAAAGCTACGTTAAGTGCCTCCACTCCATCTCGACATATTTTTGAGGGCTCTGGCATTTCAATTGTTTTCCTGCAACGGCCAAGACTCCCATTACCAGTATTGACACTGCTTAATGCATCATCACGAACGTAAAGAAGCATGTAAATATCACGAGAGCGAATTTTCTTGCCATGACTGCGCTCTTTTGCTGCGTCAGACTTGGTCATGTCAGTCACAACTGCATCATCAAATTCGAACCAGTCCACCGCAGATTGATATCCTTCATCCCGAGATTTCCCTGGTTGTGGATATGCTACAGAAGCCGTGTAATGCCCCACATGCGCGCTTTTCCCACGATGATTCAGATAGCCTTGTAACCGGTACACAGCATCACCTACTTCCTCAAATGCCTCTGCATGACCACTTCGACGCAACAAATCGGTCATGTTAAGCGTGTCATTGATTTCGATTACGTCCTAGAAATACATAAATTGGTTAGGTTAGTCCGGTCCGCAAAACTCTAAGTACTTAGTATTAGAAGAACATACCGTCAGTTTTTTCTTCCGCCCCGCATTGGCATCGTACACAAATCTCATTAGTTGCACCATCAAGGTCGACGGCAACGCTCGCGGTTTGAGTTCAAGGAACCGTTCAGCACACTGCTTGGCGTCGCAATGCTCGCAAAAGTATTTGTTATCTCCGTCCAGTACCTCCGCCGACAGATACGATTCAATGCAGTCTTCCACACTTTTATGTCCCTTAATATTCAGCGAAATCTCATAATACGACGACGGTCGCATCGACTTGTGCTTGCATTTCAAGCACTTGGTCACATAGCTCATTTGTCCCTGAAAGATCCTGTCCACCAAGTCCCAATGTCTCGAAAACCTCGACTGTCCAAAGATTGTGCGTAAATGTGCCAACAACAACTTGCTAAACTCCTACAAACAAAAAGCATGAATAAAAACAAAAAAATATCCACTACTAACATATTTATACCTGTGCATCTTGTTGCATGACATTGTTCAGTGACAATGTGGATGCAAATTCCGTCGGATCGTAATAACTCTCATTACCCAATTGCATCTGAGCAAATAGCTTCTGTAACGCCCTCATTTGTAAAGTCTCTTGCTTCTCCACATCTTCATCCTTGGGTTCCCACTCGTATACAGCTTCACGGAAGGCCCAATTCACAAATAGACACTGCAACATACTGTTCAAGTAGCAAGTTGCACCGAGATTACGTAATCCACAGGGCATGGGTTTGCCATGTCTGTTCAACCCGCGTTGTCGAACCCGTGGGTCGTCCCCAAACACGCGCTGGATGAGTTTCGGGCCCTGCCACACGCCCTTCTGGCGCTCGCCTAGGCCATAGAGGCAGTTGGGGTTGTCTATACAGTTACGTAGTACTCCCCCGTTCTTACTGCGCTTGCGGTGGTGGTCTGAGAAGCGACAAGGAGGTGTATGCAGCAGATACGGGTCGGTTAGTCGACCATCGCGGCCCGTGACAGACTCGCGCTTCCGCTTCGCTCGTGGCATCTTGGTGTTAGTATGGAGAGAAAAAAGGTGAGGTGATGGGAAGTGATTGGATAAAATCAAGGAAGTGGGAAGCGATTTGATTGGATGATTTTGTATGAATTACTAGATTTTGTCGCTTCCCATTGAATGAAAAGGCCGTTCTTTTGCCCAATGAAAACTTGATTTGTGATTGAAGTATTATCGACCAGATTGTATGGAACGTCGTTACTGTTGTTCCAGTTCTCGTGTCAGGTAGAGAAATAGGTGTTTTGTTCTATCGCAAAAGCTTGCAGAGGTACTTCCTGTTGAGCAAGGCTTTAGCACCGGAATCAGGGGTTAGACACAATAGTAATGTACTATCGATTTCCAGTCAGGCACTCAGGAAAGAGGTACTCCATATATTTTCTTGTTTTCGTATTATGCGGCGCGCAACTTTACTCTGTGCGGCAGTGCTTGAACCCTTGATCATTGCTCATCACAGCTGAATTTTCTGTTAGGCGGAGACCGTCACTATTGCTTGCGGTTTCGAATGTTAGTGCTTGTGTATCATCTCCTCACACTGAAGAAGCCACCGTCCTGTAGTTGCTCGTTGCTTACACGATAAATGCAATAGAGTTAGTCTTTGTGATTTCATAAGATTGCTCATCCAACACAACACACTTCAATTGCTTAGTAGGTATCCGTTGAAATCGCTGTGTGTAGCTGAATTCAGAGCTTTGAAAAATCTGTATTGCTTCAGCGGACGCTTCGTCTGCTTTGATCGCCAGTCATGTATCTTTCTGTTGTGACGAAACACTATATTTGCTTTCATCAGTGCCGTGTCCGGTAATACTAGTGGCAAATTATAGCACTTGAAGTTGCACAGTGTGCCTTTGTATTCGCGGTTGGCCGTGGGCATCGACATATCCCATCAATCTGGTTTGTCCATGTATACATCTCGTTAATGCCCAAAACCATGGTCTGTAATATTAGCATGCACAATAAAATAACTTACCGATTGTTGTCATCTTGCTACTACCTCCAGTTGTTCACAGATGCACTGGGTGCCGCCCATCCACATTCTCGCTACGGGAAGCGCTTATTCTCTAAGTTATGGTTTCATGAAGAGGCGCTGCCACCTTACGATTGGTCTCATGTTTTATCACCTACTATGAGGTGACGCCCTTGTGTGACGATGTGCCTTCGAATTTTCAAGGCACACCTGCAGCTGTGTGGTGTAGCGGGATCAGCAAAATCTGCGAGATCGCTAGATCCAACTTCCCACCAATGCCCGGACACCGACTAACGAAGGGGGTCCTCCGATGATCCGTGATCTGCTGAACTTGCTCACCTTGTGTACCCGTCGGTTGGGCTGGATCTTCCTCTCTTGGTGACTGCTAAGTTGCTCGATCGGTGTTGGTTGAACGTTTTGGCGTGACGTTGGGGTCGTAGAGTAGTGTGGAAGTCTTCACACCACTCGCCAGTAGTAGATCCGGAGTCTAAGCGATTAGATCGAGCTTAGATCCGGCGGCCTAGATCTGGATCCGGCCTCGTAGTAATTCCTTTAGTGTTGATTTCCCTTTACGCGGGTCCTTTGATTGCTTGGCGCTTCCTATAGCGCGATCTTGATCGTTGAGAAACCGAAGATCTACCGGCTAAGCAATTAATACCGGGATCTTGGATCTGCACTTAGGGTAAGATACTAGGAGGTTGGATCTAGCCAATATATTATCTAGATATTATCAACCACCCTAGATCTGTACACCTAAATCGCTATTAATACCGTAGGGCCAATGTAGTTCCCGTTTCCAGGCGCGTAGCGAAGCACTTGTGTCGTACGATGCAAATTCGGTTCTGATTTAATGTTAAGACCTATCCCATCCTGTATCCTATCCTTAACGACACATCGACTGATTACGCTATCCTGATCCTTGTCCTTTCTTGTCCTCACCATCCTGGCAGTCGACATCCTTGCAGATCACCTTGGATCTGAACCATACACATTAGATCACTAGTCGCAATGTTGTGATCTGGCCTTCTCTTCTCTCCAATATCGTAATCATTCACCGTAATGTCCAGATCACACGTCTCCCGAGTCAGATCATGCTTTAATAAAGCTAGATCGCGCTGATCCAATCTCAGGTCAGCTAGATCTCCTTGATCTTGTTGATCTAGGGTTTCCGTGCATGATCCGGTGACAATACTTCGTGATAATCATAATTATAACATATCCGAGCTTATTCCATGCCGTTAATCCCCCAATCATCGTTCATCTGTGCCATAATATCCCTAGATCCCGGATCACTCGGATCCGCCTATGGATCTAGGTTCGTGAGCCTTGATCCACATTCCCCGAATAGACCCACATATGTGAACCGATCTGGTCTTCGCGGATATAGATTATAGCCTAGATCTGGACATCTAGGCTTAGATCACCAGTTTCCACAGACTATATAGACATACTGTTGCACCCATATTACAATCACGCAAGTCCCACATCATCCATATCCATACGAGATCTTCTCAGCTCTCCGGATCTGGATACATGTATAGATCGTATGCCAATACATCTATCACGTCCCACCCCAGGTATCACTAATCTCCATCAATCTTATCCATCAACTGGATCCACAACCAGATCCACCCACATCAGCTTGTCATCTACTCCAATCACATCACGTCAGGTCCGATCACGTCCAAATCGGGTCTTTCCTGGATATTCCAATGCCAAATCTTTCAAATCCACTTCACCACAGCTGCCCAGCCGGGACATCCCGAACAGGCTGATTCGGACAAGGGAAGATGGTCTCCAGGATGGGTATTGCGTGGGCCACCTGGGCGAACTGATGGTTTGGACTTTGGGGATGCAGATGTTCGGCTACGGAGAGATTCACAGGTTGGAAGCGTCTGTCCTGAATGGGTATCACATTCAGGATACAACATTAACGCTCAGTCCGACCGCCGACTCCTTGACGGCAGGTATTCAAGAGAAGGAAGCAAGTACCTTTGACGAACGTGTCCCGAGGAGCAGCCTACCTTGACGGAGCCGAACATCGACCAAGCCACCCAAGAATTTCAAGGTTTCCACAATTACGACCACACCTGCACATGTAAACCCCAAGACTGTCTCCCTTATCATGAAAGTTCGACCAAATACCGGATACGAAGGCGCCATCCGAAGTTACGAAGTACACCCTAAATGTACATCCTGAATGACAATACACCCCGAATGACCAAGTGACTGTCCAAGAACAAGACCGAAGATCAAGTAGTCGAAGATAAGTTCAGTCAGGAAGTCAGTTCGCTGACATTCAAGCAGGGTCAAGACAGTACGACCCAAGAGTATCGCAATCAGATGATTACACCGTGCAAGAACAAGACCAGTGCTGCCGATCTCAGAAGAGCCGAGACGTTGCTGATGAGTGTATGCAGATCCAAGTTCGACGTGACATTCCAAGTATAATGAGACCAAGTCTACCCGAATGTGACCTCACGAAGTAAAGGAAGACCGTACAAGAAGTACCAAGACTACCAAGATTGAAGAAGAATTTAGAATGCCAAGAGGTTGAAGATAATTTTAAACAGAGTTTGATTTGCGTTGGGAAGTACAAGTGTCTTCGATTTCGCTTCGTATTGGGGAGCTTAAGTATCAACGCACAGGCAACCCAGGGAGGTCGCCGTACTTTTTAACACATCTCGTCAAGGAAGGACTACCTGGAGGACTGCTCGAATTAGGAGGGCCCCAGAGTGAGGACAACCAAGGCTGCGCTAACCGCGTAATAACTCTCAACACGTTCAAGTCGAATTAACTTGGGGACCAGTGGGCTTGAACACTCGGAGTGATCCAGTTATTTTATTTGCTAAGTTGCTAGTGGACACTCCGAGTGCCCCTTGCATTTCATATTCATTTCCCTGCGATCTTAGGAGGTTTGGTAGTGATCACCCCTAGGATTTAACTGTTGATTACTGTGTGTTTAGGAAAGACATTTTACTGTTTCGCTCGAGTATTTCGAGGGTGGTGCGCGGAGGGCATCCCGGAATTACCTGGATTCGGGAGTGTTAACTAACTGACAGGTTGCATATTGTATATTCAAACTCTGTATTGTTTTAGGTTATCTTTTGGGAAGAAGGTCTTTACTCGTGATCTCTCAACCCACACTCAGGGCTCTAAGGACACATACAACCTGGAAGTTCTCACATTTTCTGTGTATGTATCTTAGGAATACGAGTACCCGGTGAAACCCGGTCCGCCGAATTAATCGACACCTATCGGGATTGCACAAGGTCACACGCCAACCTGGATCGAGTCTAGTACTTGATCCAGGACCTGTAGTACCCGAAAGTCGGTTCTTCTCGAAGGACCACCCCTCTTTTCGGGCTCGCTATACCTTGGACGGTAAAGTGTTCACCCACTTTGCCACACTTGCATATCTAAACCGGTTGGTCTGAATTGTGTCTCGCTGTTACCATCTTGCATTGAATATAGAGACGCGTGACAAATGAAGGGACTATACCTCTCACCTCTGACGATGTGCTCACGCTGGAGTGGATATCATCATTTCTGGTGTTAGCCCTTAAGAAGCATTGCATGTTGGTGACCTCATTATTGAAAAACGCGAAATCGGTTGGCTATCACCGGGATAGTGCCACGGACATTGTTTGATTGTGACTGAAACCATGTTGTAGTTCAAGAGGAACGCGATATTTCTCACTAGCGGAGCAAACATCAGTAGGAGCATGCCCAATGGTAGCATGTTTCTCGCCGTGTGCTGTCACAATCTTCCCGTTCACTGTGAGCTGCAAGAGAGGTTGGCAGAACTTAAGCAGAGAAAATCTTCATATGTTGTTACGTAGCCCGTGGTGTATCTGGATTTGTGAATATTCATCATGCCCCCAGTGATTTAACTGGGTACAGTGAAGTTCTGGAACCTCTAGAAGTAGAGATGTAAATGTTTGATGTACTGCTGTTTATGCTTTCTCAAAGCAAGCAGTCTCCAGCAATAACTTATCTTGTGCGATCGGGGAAGCTCAGGGTGATCTAAAATGATCGATCATCCTGGCTGATAAAATCCCTAGATGAGATTCGACAGCTTCTCGCGGAATCTGGATGCAATCTTCCGCTCTCGTTGAGCGATTGTCTTAGCATCTCCAACATTGATATCAATACGACGACCCAGCCGGTCAATGGCAACGCATTCCCTTTTCCAATGAGAAGCGGTCGATAACTCCAGATTTTCTGACATAATCCTCGATCTCCTCATGAGTCTGGATAGCCGTATCTCCCAACTGGATGTCCTCGATCTTCGCCTTATCAGTCGTGGGGTTGACCTTCGGAAGGACTACCACCTCACGATCCGCATCTTCTGTTAACATATCGCTTCCATCATGGTGGTAGACGCCGCTTTTTGGCTCTATATCCGGCGGATCAACATGATCTCCGCGATCACCACCGGATTTTGGACAACTTGGTGGAGACCTGTAAACAACATTTGCGTATGATCCCCGTGTACTCTTTGTTTTAGAGGCTCATGACAGGTGTAGCCGGTATTAAGACGGGTCCCGATCTGTTCGGGTAGATCTTTGACCACGAACTCTCCAATGACCGGATCCAGGTCTTCTATTTTGTGATCCAACCTCGCTTGATCTATATTCGGGCACTTTTCTCTGGCATCTGCGGATTTATCTGAGACCAAATCAGGGGGATATAACTCCATGGGTGATTGATTCTTTGGTTCAGATGCCTGATCTGCCTGTACGGCAAAGTCTCCTCGGGATCTCCCCGATCCGAAATTTCGTGATTTTCGATATCTCCAGGAGCAGGTCTTACGACTTGTACCTGTGATATCTAGGGTTTCATTAAATTCGGGCGAGAAGTGGGATAGGGCGGTCAATCTTTCATAGTTTCAGACGATTCTACTGAGAGATCTTCTTGCTCGGATCTGCCCTCAACAATAGCATCTAGGGCAAGGTTTTGCCGCTCCATGTATATCGGCGAGATCCGACCGAGATAAATTCTGGCATTCGCGGGATATGATCGCCGGCCAGCCAGATCCCAACCCTCACATCTTCGGCATCATTGTTGTCGCCGTGGTTATAAATTATGCTAACGAGAAGATGAGATTTTAGGAACGATCGCAGCCAGCATCACGCCTAGACCCAAGGTAGTCGAAGCCCAGATCCAGATCTCTCCAAAGAAAGAACTCCGACGGCAAATGCAGGATCTGATCCCTGTGATCCGAGCGGACGAAGAATTGTATGTAGTCAACTATGACGGATCTGCATGCGTTAAGTGTATACAGTGCGATTTTGTGGAGGCTACCTGGATAGGCAATCAGATTTGCCAACGCAGAGCTCCTCGCAGTCAATGAAGCTGTATATCACGGACTCTGTTATGCTTAGGCCTTCTAATACCGTGGAACTCAGGCGATTCGTGATCTGTGGTGATTCTAATGTGGTGACCCGACATGCCAGAGGTGAGATCAACTGCAAGGCACCAGGTTTGGCGCTACACAAGCAGGAGGCTTGGGATCGCCTGAGAGATTGGCCAGATCATGCGCTACTACATGTGAAACGAGATTGGAATGGTAGATGGTCTGGCCAATGCAGATCAACAACGACGGTGTGGCGTCGAGATCGAGTCCGTGGAGGTCAAACAAGATCTAATTACTGTGACGTAATGGAATCAGCGAAGTCTGCGAGGTTGCTAGATCCAACTTCGCATCCATGCACAGACAGCGACTAACGAAGGGGTCCCCCGATGATCCGTGATCGTATGAACTTGCTCACATTGTACCCGTTGGTTGGGGCTGGATCTTCCCTCGCTTGGTGACTTCCGAAGAGCTCGATCTCCGGAGGTTGAATGTCTTGGCGTGACGTCGAAGTCGTAGCGTAGCATGGGAGTCTTCACACCACTCGCCATTAGTAGATCCGGGGTCAAAGCGATTTGATCAATCTGGAATCCGACAGCCTAGATTGGATCTGGCCTTCTAGTAATTCCTTTGGTGTTGTTCTTCCGTTTCGTGGGGTCCTTTGCTTGCTTGACGCCGCCAATAACGTGATGTAAATTTGATTCTGATTTAAGGTTAAGACCTATCCCATATTGTATCCTATCTCTCATAACACCTCGACTGTTTATAATACCTTGATACTTGTCCCTTCTTATTAACGATACCATAATCATGCCTTGTAACACCCGGATCACTCGCTTCCAACATCTGATCACGGTCCCATAGGTTAGATCACTTTCAACAAAATCGCGGATCAATCAAATCACCTTGACCCGGGACTTCCATTCCGAATCCGTCATTAATATTCCACAATCAACATATGCACATCTTGCAGGATTCCGATCCATACCACAGGATTCCAGATCATCATTTGATCCCGACGTAATATCTCTAGATCAAAGATCATCGAGACCTCAGTCTGAATCTGCGATCGCGGATCCACATTCCATGGCCTTATCTATCATGTCCGCTGAGCACTCACGTCATTTCGTAAGTTCATCGCGACTCATTCCTCGCAATCCACTTCACCACAGTAGCGCGGAAATGGGGTCCTTCTCTAGAGGCTGCACATTATAAGAAAAAAGTCATACCTTAAAGTCATGTATCCTCTTCGCTTCCGTCGCATATGTCACGTTAGACAAGAACTCGCGTGTCGAACTGATTATCACGGACAGCTTGCAGCTCGGTGGTGTACCCAATAGCATGTTTAGCAGTAGAGCACAGTGAGCAATTGCCAAGGTACCAGTTTATCCGTTGGGTATATATTGTTCTAAATAGCAAGGATAACGGAGACCAGTTAACCGGAATGAACATTCCGACATTCCGAAAACGGAACCAAAAGAATACAGTCGACTTTGCTCTGACCAAGCAGACGTGAACCAACTCTACCGGTGACCTCGAGGTGAAATCTAGGGCACTAAGCAACCACATTCCCAGTGTTCAATATACTTCTAATACAACCTCGGATACAAGTAACAACATATGAAGATTTTCTCTGCTTAAGTTCTACCAACCTCTCTTGCAGATATCAAGGTAGAATATACGCTCTAGGTTGACACACCGTGAAATACAATCTTGGACACCCGGGTGAAACCTTGCTTCTCGTTCACACAAGCACTCATGTAGACCTAATAGGGAGGATCGTCGCCTGTCAAAACTGCGATCATTGATCTCAATTGCGAAGATGCTCACAACCGATTGTGGTGAAATTATTTTGCAGAGATCTTACTCTACCCCGAATAGTGCTTTCGTCGACGGTATCACATGAGATGCCCTCTCATGTACCACGGATGATGGTCGCTTGGGATCCTCGTTTTCACCAGGGAGTAAATGGGTTGAGCACCAACCCATCTACTCGTCTTCGAGTCGTCAACTTCGCACAGAGAGTAGTTACGAGCGATCACCCACTCCATCCACGTGTAAATCTTCATTGTGTGCGTGTCCACAAAGACATGAGCTTCCAGCGTTTGGCCAGCGTTCCACTGACTTTCCTCGTACATTTCGTTGTAGCCCGGGTGCTTGATTTTGAGATGGCTGATGATATTCGTGTAGCCGGTCCCTGCAGTTTGCTTGCGAGACTTGCCGCACTACTTGCAGGAAAATAATCCGTCGTTTCAGTCCGTGAAGAAGAAGGTGGAAATTGCGCGTGCGGTCGGCATGGAACTTGTCAAATGTTGAAATGGACAGCCAACTTAACTGGAAGCAGCAATCCATGCAGAAGACTGGAGTCTGTCGTTTGATGGAGACCGATTCGGGTTTATTTTCTCCTGGTAAAGATCAATATACTTATTACGGACACAATTTCGTATTTTACGGTAATCTCGATTTTGCAATACTACCTACGAATGCCTACACTACACGCCATCGAGCAACAGATACACCTATTTGCTTCATGCGAGTTTCTTGGTTGCATCGGGTCTCTCGATTGGAAGCGGTGGGTGTGGGAGATGTACTCGTCGCGGAGAGCTCGTGAGGCTTCCAAAACTTCATACTTTACATTTTGCTCGATTTTGTATATGAATCTCGCATCTTGATTCATTAGTTTATCATTTTGGTTTAACTGCTCAAAAGCAGCGAACAACCTTCAAATTTTACTTTCCACCAATTTGCTACCGCGGTCTTTGCGTATCTGCAAACGTGGTCATATCGCGTTGTACATCTGAGTTACCATCTCCAGAATTGGGCCCCAGATCGATCTGTGCCGACGATGCCGTCTTTCTAACATGTCAGCCATGCCTTGCTTAGTATCCGATCTTCTTCCTGACTCCAGTTAGAGTCACACAAAGTTAGCTTGTTCAGATCGGGAGCTTTTGGTAGTGGTGAGAATTTAAGGTTATCTTAGAGGTCACGACTCGTGACTCACGAGAGCCGTCCGGCAACAAGGCCGTGGTGCGTGAAGAGCCTTCAGTTCATTCAGGGTGTTTATGACAGGATACTTAGCGGATACTGCTGGTAGCAAATACTGAAGAAAATCGACGCCGTTTGCGGAGGGAGTTGGAATTAAGTATTGGAGAGTTTGTTGTCACAGGAGCAATTTCCTCCTGCAGTGGATATCCCTTAGAATTCCTGCTCACTAAGAATATGAAAGCACGAAATACCACTCAATACAAGCGTCATTACTCTCTCACCCTTTATGTGGATGATTGCTTGCGAACCATATAATACTAATACTACTAACGTCGTGCGAAGCTCTGACTTTTAATCGCTCTAGTAGATGCCTCGATTGATATTGCTTTGGAAGAACTGCAGAAGTGAGAAGAAACTCTGGTTGTTGCTAGACCGTGAGAGGGAGCTACTGTAGTTTTGCGCGACCTGAACATTTTCTGTTAGATTTTAGCAGTTGGTAGAAGACTAGATGGTCTGGTAGCATTTTACCCAACACAGTAAGATATTCATGCCATCAGTGTTGTTATTTATCACGAACAAGTGATGTGATCTTGAAATGATCCAAAAAGACTTGAACTGAAACCTACTTTTGAACAAATGTCGAACTAGCTAGCTAGTTTGTTGAACAGTGATATACTGAAATACCTTGTGTCTGGTTGGAAGTAATACAAACTGTGGACTAAATATTGTCCAGAACTTGAGAATCTGCCTCCAGTAGTATACTCTCGATATCTCCAGTCACACGGGAGATGGCTTCATCCCATATTGCAATCGCCATATCTACTTTTGTATATGATCGATAGTCCTCGCCAAGTGGCACATGACGCGATACTCTGTAGTAACTTTTGATCACCGTCATCATCTCGGGATCGTCATCTAGTGATTCTGCAGTCTCGACAACAACTTGAATATCACACCGATGTTTCATTCCGGAACGCCCAGAAATATAATGAGGCTGTGCCTCTATTCGGCAAACGAAAACAATTCGGTCTGTCTCGACATATTTTCGCATCACTTTCTGAATACGAGTAGTCTGCAACTCCGATCCTCGAAATCCTGATGTTCCCGCTGCATAGCTGATCATCATTGTGTCAGCTGTCTCTTGGGTGTTTTGAGCGTAAAATTCAACTTGAGCATTGAAATCTTTGACGCATTGAAGAGGTTGCATTCCAATTTGTCCTAGTGCTGACCACACGGCTTTTTCAGTCACCTTATCACCAAAGGGAACTAATTGCTGCACCAAAATCTCCAAGAAGACATCGTCAGTGGCACAAGAGTTGAGATGCCGTGCCTCTCCTGGACAAGAAACACGTTCCATACCAATCTCCTTGAACTGTTGATCAACTCCAACGTAAAGCTCGTCAGTGCATCGCAACAATCTCCGAAGGTCGTTAAGATCATCAGGCATGTCATTTGCGAGCATCTTTTGTCGTTTCACCCCAAGCATCTCCTCCATCATCTATACAAAACACAAGTGAGTAATTGTAGTTAAAGGAAGTTCTAACGAATACGTACTTCGATCCTTGTTCGACGTTTGAGAATGCGTTTAAGATTCTTGGCCTCAAGAATTTGCTGGGCTACCATAGTGCGTAGCTCTGCATTATCCTTTTCGGCCTCTCGCCGACGTTCAAGTTGCCGAGATGCAACTTGCTGCCACAATATTTTGCTATTTACATTTTCACTCCAAATGACGTCGCAGCTCTCACTAGCATTCAACGTTTCCGATTCTAAAGACTGCAATTGTTTCGTCAGCTCTTGGACAGTGTCTTGAAGGGAGTCAATTTGCTGCTTCATTGTGACTCGACGCCTTCTCTTGGTATTGCACTTCGTAACTCGAGCTGAATCATCAAGTGAGTCATTGGGATCAGTATCTGAAGTACATAGGGTGTCAAAGCTCTCAGCTGAATTCAAACAAGGCTGTAACTTGGGTAGGTCGTTTGTTAGATTCGCAGGGTAGTTCGACTCTGCGAGCAACTGCATGAGAGTCCGGAAGCCATCGTCCATCTCGATGTCTACGTTGCGTGACTCCAATTCAAAATCTTGCTGCTCGATCGAGTGTGCATAATTTAACATGGCCACTGAATGTGCCAATGTTGTGCTGGGTATTGCAAGTTCATTGAGAGTGTCGAAATCACTTGGAGTCGTGAAATCGGAGCGAATTTCCTCGTTATTTGCCATCGACTTGACTTGTTTAATTATGAATATGGTGGCTCTGGCAGAGCCAGTGACTTCCTGTTGGATTTTTCCACACACATGTTTATCCGATCCGATTCGATCGTGCTTCTCCAGGTGGATTTTCCTACACACATGTTGACTTTTGTGTGGTTGGTAATACTTAGCACCACAATTCTGTCAAGTAAATTGTATTTCACTGATTTTGGAACGTGAAACTTTCGATAGCCAATACCATTGATCTTCCTCTAGTGAGTTTGATTTATTTAGGTTGGAGCTCCTTGTGTAATTGACAGCACTCTTCATGGATATCAATATCCATATTGTCGAGTGAAAGTAGGAGTCAATGTGTCATGCCACTTGCTATTAATAATAGTG
This sequence comes from Phytophthora palmivora, assembly GCA_008079305.1. Taxonomy (NCBI): domain Eukaryota; phylum Oomycota; class Peronosporomycetes; order Peronosporales; family Peronosporaceae; genus Phytophthora; species Phytophthora palmivora. Next base: position 24,522 of record VOQZ01000543.1, read on the forward strand.
ACGTATCGACACAGAGTTAGCGGAATTAGTCGTCGGAAGTGTTATATATGGAGTCCAGCAGAACCGATTCAACGTCAATCGGGAATCGAGGAATATGTTTGTCCCATGCAGCACAAACTATTTGAGTCACCGGGTCGTCTTGTGCAGGCAGTGTCGCTCGTTCGGCGCTGAAGTAGATCATCACCGTGGTCATATCAGCATCTTCGGCAGCCTTATTCATTACTATCTGCATCGTATATGTCGAACTGAAGCTTGATTCTCTACCTTGAAACGTTGATTCCGACACTATCCGACACGTGAATGTGGTCCGGCCAGCATCCTTGTATCGGCGAGCTACCTTCCAGTTCATGTTTCCTATATGATCCCCAGTGCCGGATATGACAGTGAAGAAACTACTCCGCAGTGTATTACCCTCTTCAACGATAGCGAATGGATGCACGTTTACATGTGCATTTGAAGCACCTACACCATGCAAACTGTTCATTCCAAGTCGACGGAGGCATTCCCACACCGCATTTTCCGTAGCGAGGAGGCTGAATGGAAACAATCGTCTCTGTGACATTTCATAATAGACTCCATCGACGATGTCAACGTTTGTGGCACGCACATACCCAGTATACGGCATTTTGTCGAATCCTTTAGAAGAAAAAACATTGTCCACACCGATATATAGCTGATCGGCTTCGAGTAAAAGTCTCTGAAAGATGTGTTGGTTGTCAGTTGAGGTATCCTTCAATAACTTTTTGACTCCTTTCACACCACATACTTCCTCCATCGACTGTAGTAACAATACATGCATATGAATGGATTAGCAACAAATCTAAGCAAACTCAAATGCCTCTATAGTAGTTGACATACCTCAATTCTAGTGCGTCGTTTTAGTATACGACGCAAGTTCTTCGCCTCAAGTATCTGGATCCTCACCATTTCTCGTAAAGAGGCATTTTCAGATTCTGATTTGCGACGGCGATCAAGCTGCGATAACGCAATATGACGCCACAATTTATGCATTCTTGGAGATGATATGCGTCCAGACGTGTAATTCTTGGCTTTCTTAACCTCGAGAAACTGCAATTTAGCTTCTAAACTGGAAGCTGTGTTGCACAGAACCTCTATCATCTTTTTGCGGGAGCATCGATACGCTTTTGCGCGACTTTTCGTTTTACACACTTGCAGCACTTGTAGGCCCCTGTCGTACTCGTTGGGGTCAATAACTCTTGTGACCTCGTCTTGTTTGCTGCGTACGCTAGTCTCCGGCGAATGTTCGATCAGATTTATATCCTCCAACAATTCCACGGGGCTGCATTCCCGGAGAAACTTATCGATGGCATCGTCCGAAGTGTCTGGCATTTTAACTTGGTAGGATGCGATCGTTACACCCGCAACGGTTGCGTCTGCATAATGGATATACGTAGATGAATCGTACGAGGTGCTAATTTCCATTGTCACTTTAATTGAACAGCTGCTACTTTGGTGAATTAAATCAAAACAGCAGCTGTCGCATCATCAAGTCTCGCAATCACTAACGCAGCAAATCAAAAGAAACTGCAATATGGCGACACGCTCCTTCATATCTAGGCTTCCCAGGACAAGCTACGCAATGTGAATATAGATTTGTTCTCTCTTATAATAGTAGAAAGCAGTAACGTCTGGAATTTCTAAGCCATTGGAAGGGTGGCTCCCAGACAAAATTTAGTACAGTCGCGTTTCCTTTTATGACCATCCACACTAACTTTTATTTTCTCTGGATTTTAGATCCTATGATGCGACTCCGCTTAAATTTCATGTAGGGGCTAGGATAGGGCTTGTTCCATAATAACAATGGATGCACACGGAAACAAACACTATGGCTGTCATTGTTTCCATACCAGCATATACCAGTAGTACTTTTCACGGCTGGGACGGCTTATTATGGAGGTTCATCGAGGACGATATGAATAAGATGGTTAATCGAGGGCATCGTATTGAGGGTTAAGTGAACTATCCTGAACTAGATGTGGCCTGTTGGAGTCCATATTTTGCCACAGTAAGCTTAGTAACGATCGACAGTGTGCGTGCAGGTGATTCAAGACAACTTCAATCATATGCAGCTAGAGGAGAGCATTTAGTACAATGATTTAAGTCAGTTGCATAGTAGTTTCATTTTATTATAGTGAATTTAGTGTCGCTGGTATGTACAGAATCTGTGTTTTGTTGGCCCAATGCTCAGGGGTATTAATTCAGTGAGATTCAGTGATATGTACGAAAGCACAACTAGCCAACCACCTTATCATTAACGCTTTTGCTTCCTAACCGACAACTAGAACAACAATGCATTTCGCTGTCCTTCTCTCCTTGCTCACGGTTGCGTTTACCCTGTGCAGTTGTTCACTAGTGCCGGAAACGTTGCCAGTGAGATCGACGAGGTTCGCCGATTTTTGCGCAGATACTGTTTCTTTTGTCTCTAAGCTGAAGAAGAACACTACCATAACGAAAACTGTGAAGCTGGCTGTTTGACATCTTTCGTCATGGTGGTGCTTGAACTTCAATTGGACTGTATTGGTGTACATATCTCCACAATATATATCGTTTACATAGTACTGCTGTATAACATATTCAGGATTCCGATGTAATTACTGTAGCACCACAGCAAGTCGCTTATTAATTTACTTGCAATTTTGTAGAAAAACTGTGTTAGATCGCGAAGAGAACATGTGTGACGAGTTATTTACATAACTAGAATGGTAAAAGGTGTTTACGTGGACCCATCTGCCGCATGATTACCGTAAATCCTTCTGTTTTCCATTGCGATTCAATATCCATGTATGATTGTATGTTTCATGTGATTGTGTTTCCCTTACGAAAACGAAATACTTAATAATGCTCAGAAGTTATGTAGTTACCGGTACACTGAATAGGATAATGTATATGCCATGATAGGATCCAAGATATTGTGCTATGATGACTTCATAGTGCTTTGGTTAGGAAATGCTGTTTAGGACAGTGTCAAGAAAAACACGTCAAGTATTTCCATCTCAATTCACGGTTCCTCCTCTAGGGTTTGGTCGATGATGAACTTTCACTTTTCAATCCGCCCTCAAGTGCATTCCAAACAAGCAACAATCTCACCAAGACGAAGTTTAGCCATGCGCCCGAGTCAAGTTGTGATGCTGGTGTTATTTACCTTCGTTGCCTGCTCTTTCAAAATCGGAAATGCTACGGACGACAAGCAGATCACATATCCGGCAATCAATTCCAACAACGAGCTAGTTCACGAAGCACATCGCTATCTCAAAGGGAACAAGAAACCAACCAAAACGATTGATGCTGTAAATGAAGAAAGAGCCACCCCGAGTTTCAAGCAACTATTCGGTTTACTCCGGTTTCCGAAAAACCTCGCGCGCCTCCCTGGTTTACAGCAACTTGCTCAGCTACGCAACAAGTTTGGAAACAATGCTGGAAATGTGCTCAATGCGTACAACAGCTATGTGAAGAAGTTTAGTCGCAATGCCCAGATGTAAACGCTTGGTGCGAGATCAGTAGAATTGCAATACCTGCCTAAGCTATGGTTTGGTCTTGCTTAGATGGTTTCAGAAAATGTCAACATTGGTATTGACAAACTAAGGGTTGTATCTGATGTCGGAATTGAATGTTGAGCCTTAGTCTCTTTAACGTAGTTGAATTACTATGCGGAATTTCAATTGATGCCGCAGTTTCATTCACTTATCTCAGTCTCAAGCACTGACATTTGATTTTAGGATTGTGACTAGCGCTCTGGGCATCCTCTACGCGGATGCTTCGTTGAACGTTTGTTGGATAATGTGATCTCATGCGACAATTTAGCGAAGTATTTGTGGAGTGTTGTTACAATACCTCTAAAAACTCCTATTTGTTAGTATTTATGGTTTCGTGTGCAATATAATTCAAAATACACTGAATTTTGCTGTTATTGCAAGACCCCCACCCAACCTTACCTCAGAAGTTTTTACCATAGGAAAATGTTTCCGTATTATGTTGAACGATCTTCAACAGGAATTTAGTGATTTTTGAAGTATTGTACATAAAATGTGTTGTCGAAGTATCCGAAGAAATAGATCCAGATGATCGCAGGTGAAACTGGCGAATATTCGTACCGACCGATGTTGATTGTAGGGAGTATATTCAATTTAAACAATCGAAACTATTTATTAGGGAATAGATTGACGACTGCAACGTCACTGCAGCTCCATATCCCACTATGCTGTTTCACTTCTGGTCCAAGTCAACTCAGTTACTTGCGGCGTGGTAGTTCAGACATTGCGCCAACCCCAGCAACAGCGCACGTAGTTAAACATCCATTTTATTTGTACCAAAGAACTCGCTGAACACAAGTGCAGAGCTGTTGACTCGCATTTTCACTGTAGCGCGGCAATCTTAAGTGCTATACAATTTATATCAAACAATATCATATCGTAGTTGCTATGATAGCTGCGGCAGATGATTTCACACAACTACACAAAGTTAGATTAATTTACATCTAGGTCGTCGACAGCACGCTTGATTGTAGGATGATTAAATCACTGAATGTTACCAATCTTTGATCCCACATAACTTGTTGCTGGCTGCCGATCTCTGTCATGGCTAGGCTGTGTGGATTATGATGTTCAGAGACTGTAGCATTACCCAAATCGTATCCACTGCGTTATACGCTGCTATCGCAAGTAAATACCCTTTAGATTGGCATTTGTGGTAATAGTATAATGTATACTATTTTGCAGCTGGCGAATCACTGTAGTAGTGTAACAGTCGTGATAGCTGCAGTCAAAGCGCGTACCATTTTGAGCAGAACCGGTAAGCATTCGAACTGTGTATAACATTCGCCTGCATCAATGCGGAGCGCGATCAGCTTGGTGAATCAATATAAATAGTCTGGTTTTACTCGAGGTGCGCGTCTGAGCGCTCCAACCTCGCACATATACCTAGAATTATATACTACTTAGTCGGCACTATAAACACGCGTGCTAACACAGCGCCGTCGTTAAAAATCTTACTTAAGTTTTGCCACATTAAAACGAATCAACCTACAGCAGTTTAGCCAGCTGAAAAGTGCGATTTGAAATAAAAAATTGAAAGTGACCTATATGTTCTACAAAATACCCTATCTTCTTTACTTACACTATATCTGTCTGCAGAGAGCGGTGTTTGCACCCTGAACACTAACACGGGTTTGCCAACCAGTTCATATCAATTGGGTGGCGCGGCCAGTTTAGTAGAGCAGTTTTACGGTGTTGGTTTTAGCATTAAATAGACGAAAAATATTATTATAATAGATACTGGTAGAAAATAAGTAATTTTTTAAAAATAACTGGTTAAAATATGGGTACATAATGCACTACTGTTGAAATCCTTTTAGGTTCGAGGAGGCTCCACCTAAGTGCGAATAATTATGCGGACAGTGCTATTTTTGTAATTTCGTGAAAGAAAGTTCAAGTCAATACAGATGGGTGAGACATGTAAAGAGACGCGCTCCAAGAAAGATGCCAACCGAGAGGCTCAGTCCGGTGGAGAGGAGCTTGTCCGTCCGTCTGTCTGTCTGTCCTTCGGTCACACCCCTCTCCACCAGACTGAGCCTCTCGGTTGGCATCGTTTTTGGTTCGCGACTGTATACATTTTTCACCCATCAAAGCAACTGCACCTACCCTATCGACGTAAACTTTCTTTCCGGAAATTACAAAATAGCACTTTCCGCTTTATGATTCGGACTTATCTGGAATGTTAACGATTGGCGTGTAATCGGATTTTTCGAACCTAATTGAATGGTCTCGAACTTAATCGAAGATCTCGAACGTAATCGAATTATCTCGAACTTAAATGGATTTCAATTTCACATTCGCCATTTTAAAATAGGCGTTGTCGACGACACTAGGAGCGCGAACTGCGCGGGCTCTAGAGCAGCTAGGAGGAACCGAGCGTCGCAGAGAACTTAGGTAGGTGTAGGCACATCGCTAATTAACGTATTAATGAAGTCTTTACGGCTTCGGGAGTTCCGCCTGCTAGGAGAACTGGTACCTTCTGGGGCAGCCAAGACTTACTGTGCGCGTTAGAGAGGGAAACCGGAGCCGTGCATTGGGTGAGATATCCACCACTGCGCGGAGGGATGGGTATCCAAAGACTGCCATACTGATGAGGCCTAGCCAGCACCCAGAGGAGCCCATTCCCTGCCCAGAGTTGCCAGGACGACCCTCTCGAAGCAAACGTTACAGTAGAGTCACAGTTTCGTTCCTCTCTGGCAAAAAGTGTCTTTCCGAGGCGGGGATTTCTACCCCCGGAGGCACAATTCCAGGACACGAGGGCGATAAGGAGGTTGCAGCTGGAGTCCGTTGCCGTACTAAGGTTTAGTGCTGTCGCCCCTTTGCTCTCCGGAGCCGCGGCCCTGAGGCGCCCATGTTTGCCCGCCAGCAGCATGGGAAGTCTCATACCCAGCCGAGGCGCTGAGGCAGATCCATGTGGCGAGAAGAGCCGGCTCGACCGGGCTGCCTTCCTTATCCTCGGACAGTGGTTGTGCAAGGGGCTGGCACGTTGGATTTGGGGATGAGCCCAGTCCCGTGCTTCTATGTCCGCGACAAGGCGCATGAGGACTGCCACATGGCATGGTCGCGGACCTGCCAAGATTTTGGAGATAGTGACTTGAGGGCTTGTGGCTTACCTGTTGTTTAGCGGTAAACTGAGACCTTTTACTTAGGTAGAAGGATTGTTTTTGCCCGGCATCTGGAACCGCTTACCGCACGTTTTTCCAACACAAGAAGAAGCGCGAAGAAGTACACAATGAAGAAAGTAAGAGTTTAGACTAACGTAGATTTGTGTTAAGTGTTTGTAGGAACAATGACAAGAAAGCGCAAGTATGGAAGCGAAGAAGAAATCAAAGCAGCCTATCGTGCACCAGAAGGCCACGAAGAACCTGCTGCAAAACGCCGACAGATGAAGAACCTCAGTGCAGCTTTGATTCGGTTTAGAAAGCAGCAGTCTGAGGCGAGAGAACAGGAGAATGCACATTCCATTCCGGCGGTTGTCAGTGCGTTGCGGGCTGTTAAAATCTGGTCAGGACAGAATGCAACTGTTGTAAGTACGTCAACTACCGTTGCAGAAAGCTCAAGACCTACCAGCACTGATTTGGCAGTAGGTGTGGAGTCTGCAACAACTACAAACCATGTCGGTTCACAACAGAGATCAACATGAAGGCGTTCCCGAACTAATATGATACGGTCTCAATTAGCTCGCGTTCGTGCGGCTGATGCGGAGAGAAAACGTCGAGCCAGCGTTTACCGATCGGAGTCTCAGATAGATCGAGATGGACAGCAAGATGCTCAGCGCGCTAGAGCCCGACGTGCGCTAATGGATCCCGGTGATGTGGAAAAATTAAGTGAAACTAACCGTGTCTCTCACAGCAATCAGAGGGGCGAACTTTCAAGTGAACAGCGAGAACTACAAAGATATTAAGATGCTGAAGCGCACCGGTAGCACAGGGAAGGTATGCCATCTGAAGAGCGGCAGGAAATGCGAAATGAGGACGCCGCTACTTGACGAGCAACGAGAGATGCCATGGCGGATGATGATCGTCAGACGATGAGAGACAAAGTGCCGCTGCTCGACGAGCAACAAGAGAGACCATGGCTGAGGAAGAACGTCAAGACATCAGAGAACAGGATGCTGACATGCAATAGGGTGCGCAGAGAATGTATGGCAGAGGAAGAACGTCAGTCTGATACGAGATCAAAACGCCGCTGCTCGACGAGCAACAAGAGAGACCATGGCTGAGGAAGAACGTCAAGACATCAGAGAACAGGATGCTGACATGCAATAGGGTGCGCAGAGAATATATGGCAGAGGAAGAACGTCAGTCTGATACGAGATCAAAACGCCGCTGCTCGACGAGCCGCAAGAGATCCTTTGTCTGAGGAAGAACAACAGGCCATACGAGATCGAGCCGCACGAGATGCGATGACAGAAGAAGAAAATGATCGAAGAAGAGAGGCAGAATGATTTCGACGCCGATCGCGAAAGTACCAAAAAGGGCTTGCGTACTACGAAGAGTTCGATCCCGCTATCGTTCCTGGCGGCCGCCATTATTTCTCCCGATACACGGACGATACCCTGGAGCACGAACAAGTCTGTCAGCACTGCGGCGCTTGGAAATTTCCAGATTAAACCGAAGGAAGTTGTTGTCGTAAGGGATTGGTAAATGCCCCTCCCCTCGCGAAGCGCCAGCTGAACTTAACAGACTCTTTGGCAATCCGAGATTTAAGCAGTCGATCCGTGCATACAACAACGTCTTTGCGCTCACATCAATGGGATCCTCACGTACCCGCTCTCTCAACGTCGACGAAAGGGGTAACCCGTAGTGGCGTGTACAACTTCCGTGTGCAGGGGTCTGTTTGTCATCGCATGAGAGCACTACCACCGCCACTCAACCACCGACCGATGTTTACGCAAGTATACATTAATGATCCGGATATGGAAGCACGCGTAGCAAGCTGAATGGGGATGACAGATGGATTGGATCCGGCTATTCTGGAAAACATTGACCAGGTGATGACTGCCCACAACGGGTACACACAACAGTTTTTGAACGCTCGCATACTTTTGATCGATCGTGCTGGACCGGCGTACCAAGCAGCCGTGGAGCGGTTTGCACGCCAATTAGTTGCTGGTGCAGCTAGACCTGGCGATAATCCTGCGCTGCGTCTCAATGAGTTTCTCCCTCGTGATGAGGACCTCCGGCTTCGATTGCATGTGGCTCGGAACGCGAATCCGGGTACCCACAATGTACCCACTGCATCCGAAGTGATAGCTATCATTATCGATCGAGCAGCGGCCGAGCATAGAGATATCCTTTTGACTACCCGTCAGGGAGGCTTCAAGCGAATTTTGGAAACGAGTGAGAGCTACGATCCACTTCAATACCTTATCCTGTGTCCGTACGGAGAACCAGGATGGACATATAAAGGGGTACCCCGGATAGGGTACCGCCTCTCGAAGTAGATACACTTATGTGAGTATTCGTTTTATGATTACTCTTACAAGTGGTGTGGGTCACCACTGCCACGTAGGTCGGAGTATTTGACCTACTTTTTATATCCATATTAGGGGGAGTCGAACATTAAAAATCTGTGCTCATCTTTGGACCTTGATAATGCTCATTTTTCATACCACTTTTGCTTATTCTAAACTTCAAGGTAGAGTTCCCTCGTTCACTTCATTTGTTCCCCCTTCATTCCCAATCTAATCTGGTCGAGAGCACGATGAATATGGCGGAAGACGGTGTAAATACGTGTGGACGAACTCTAGAAGAGGAAACCGCGAACACCACAGATGACTTATTGACGGACAAAGAATATAGCGGTGGTGGGGAGAAAGAAGGCGACGAAGAGGAGTCGATCGTGAAAACACACTTAACATTTGATGATTATCGAATTATTGTGTGCTGGATGGAGGATCCTACAAACTTCGAGTCAATCCACGGAACAGGCGAGAAGACGTCAGTTGGGGGGCAAGCCAAAATTAAAAAGAATGATGCGTTTCAAATTCTGGCAAGACACCTTGTCAATAAGACAACGAATCCTGCACTACGAAAGATAAAGTTAAACGGTCGGAATATGCAGCAACGGTGGCAAACTTACATGCGACGTTTCAAAAGGACGTTGAAAGCAAGCCACACCGAAACAGGTCTAGGCCTTACGTCGCGTGAACTTGCAAAGGGAATTTCTCTTCAAGAAAAATTAGAGCGCAAATGTCCGCATTTTAGCAGGATGAAAGCTCTTTTTAGCACTCGGCAAGCTGCAGCCACACTGGTGTTTGTGGGCAATAAGAACTGTTGTGAAAGATGGGGTTGTTTTCTATCTCGCAAACGACGCGTTCGAAAGTGTCCCTATCCATTCGGGTCATTTCTCGGAATCGATTATCCGGGATTGCGAATCGGAAGACATCGCCTAAAAACATGGTGCAGTTAGCAGCGCTCTCTCGGTCTACCAGGTACCGAGATGACTGTACGAGTTGTAGGAGGTCTGAAGTATCATCTGTCTGGGAAAATATAATCTCGTTTTCATCCAGGTTACCGTTCATGTTAGTCAGTATGTCGTCATCTTCCTCATCCAAGACGGCAACAGCTAAGATGTCAACAATCTCACTCAGTAGGCGCTGCCGTTCACTTCTCTTAGGCATTCCCGCTCGATGTCAGAACTGCACCGAATGCTTACGTCAACTACTCTCTAAGTTCGAACGATAGCGAGAATACAGTATGAGCTAAAAATAAGGCCCCTCTTTGTGTTTTAGCTTATCTTCTTGCACTTTCCTGCTTATCTTTTCGTCCAGTTTGTGCTCACGATATTTTGCTCATTCGAGATGTTCGACTCCCCCTATTAAGGTTAAATTATAGTTAATTAGTAATTTGTATTACAGGCCAAATGATTTAATTAACCATAAATGAATCAGTCTTAGACCTACTCTAAACTAGCTATTAAATCCCCTAAGACCAGGACTTGTGAACGGCCGTTCAGTTAGATTTTGTATATTCTTGATAGCAGGCTTCCTCAAGCAAGGTGTTCGTGTCACCCCGTCACATCGCCAGTAGTCGCAGCACAAATGAGCTGCCACACCTCCCGTTCGATCAGTGGTGGTCACCGCCCTGCCCTTGGCCCTTCGCTGCCGGTGTCGCTCTGCTGGCCGCGCTCTTCCTTGACTGACTTTCTCACACAAGTGTGTGAACCGCCGGTTCTTCTCGCGATTTCGTGGACCGAGACTCCTCCGTATTGGAGTCCGACGACTCATCAGCGTTCTGGGTTGGTGAGGGCTTTACCACGCCCATTAAAATGAACGGCTGCAAGCAACAGCCCGAGGTAGTAGCAACAACTTGCTGCTTAGGGCATCTCCACCGGTTGTGACTAAAACTAAACCTAAAGTACTCACAAACGAGAGCTGACGACCCCGCAACTATGTGAAAGCCAGTACCGCTCTCCAGCGGTGTCTGTGACTAAAACTAAAACTAAATTTGATGGACACGGACAGCAGCCCGCTCAGGCTCTTTTGTTTCTTTGATGAAAGCGAAGAAGACGACAACGTTACCGTCTTAGCCGCCTACACAGCTCAGACCCAGTCATCATCCTCATCGCAAGCTCTATTTCTTTCGCAAGCTTGGGCATCTATTCAACAAGGCGTCGCTCCATATCGAGCTTGGCCTTGACAGATTTTCTACCTATGGGAGCGGCGAATCTGTTTGCTCACGGATTTTCTACCTATGGGAGCGGCGAATCTGTTTGCTCACGGATTTTCTACCTATGGGAGCGGCGAATCTGTTTGCTCACGGATTTTCTACCTATGGGAGCGGCGAATCTGTTTGCTCACGGATTTTCTACCTATGGGAGCGGCGAATCTGTTTGCTCACGGATTTTCTACCTATGGGAGCGGCGAATCTGTTTGCTCACGGATTTTCTACCTATGGGAGCGGCGAATCTGTTTGCTCACGGATTTTCTACCTATGGGAGCGGCGAATCTGTTTGCTCACGGATTTTCTACCTATGATAGCAGCAAATCAGTTTGCTCATGGATTTATGCAAACCCCTCTCCGTGGGCAACTTTGCCCACGGAGAGGGGTTTGACTAAAATTTTGACCAGAACTACTCCAATCAATACAAGAAAACCTGTAAAACATTTTACGTTTTAGAACGGATTAACTGCGACATCTTATCATGATCCAACAAGCATGTCGAAGAATATCGTCTCGATGGAGCGCAAGGTACGTCTTCACTCCCGACTTAAATACGGAGAATACATTCTCAATTGATTAATCATGGGTGAGTAAGGAGAGAGTTTAATCAGCTGTACACCAACAGATAGTTGTGCTCCAGTAGCGCCACCATGTAATCAATGTGCTCTTGTACTGTACGATCTTCACGGGGTGAGCACTAAGAACCGGTGTGTAATTATTCGACGTTCTTGCTCGATTTACCCAACAGAGACCAATTACCACCTTCCTGAGCAGCCGTCAGAACATGTTGACGTTGATATCTGTAGCGCTTGTACCTCATAGCTAAAGGTAAAATGAACGTGGTGGCGCGAAGGGAACTGCTGGTTGTACTCGCAGTAATAGAATGATCGAGTACCTCTGTGAATTGATGCACATCCCCTATATAATATATTACAGGTTTTCTTGTATTGATTGAAGTACTGTTTTGATCAACAAAATTCTGAATTTGATCGGGAAATGGTGCCGATATATGACTCATATATCGGCACCATTTCCCGATCAAATTCAGAATTTTATGACCGGTGTCGTCCAGCAAAAATGGAGGTCCTATTGATTTGGCCGCCAAATTGGCGTGCACTGGTAATAGTGAGTGTAAAAGTGTGGCGTCGGCACGAGGAACAGTGCATCAGGCATCAAGAAACAGTCTGGATAGGTAGATTCGAAATTACGAATTCTTCGGCAAATCGGCACCTGAGTCTATCTATATTCCTCCACGAATCAGTAGAGATTAACAAAAACGATGGTGACGGAGTTTGATGCAAAATGGTACGTATACTGAATTACGTGAAAGTTAGCTACTTTGCACAGTCTGCAGGAAGAGCTTGCATGCATGCGTTGCTACATGACAATGGATGGCATACAGTGAGCATTACGTATTGCTGGTAAATGTTCAGCCTATGCCAGCCTACCACATTAATCGTAGGTCCCACGTCTGGATCCCGAAAGAAGAACCACTATCTACATTTGACTCGTCTACAAAAGGCTATGTTGGCTAAGATAACCATCGCTCCGCCCCAAGACATAACGGCACTAGCAGAATAGACAACGTTTACTTTCGACTTGCCCCACCCTCAGCCCAAGTCAGCCCTCTACATCGCCCTACACCAACGCGATGCGTTGGTAGCATCGAATCGACAGAAAACTCACCGATGTCAATGTGTTGGATCCCTAGACATTAACAAACAGTCAGTACTCTATCGGGTGGACCAACCCCTGTGCACAATTTGTATATTCGCATTTTTATCAGTCCCACCTTTCCCGATTTGCCGGGGAGTAATGATGTCCATGTAATTAAAGCTTAAGTGTTAAAATAACCCTAGAGGCACATATTTCTGTAGAACAGTACATTGGACTTACAATGTTCGTACAACTTGTGAAGTTGTCACCGCTTATTGTTATTAGCACCAAACAGTGCACCTCGAAGTTTCGGTGGGTTGCCCAAAACACGAATCACACTGTACATGTAAAGTACAGCAGTTCTGATAGTCTCTCTTTACACAACTCCGGTGTACAAAAATCATGTGTCAAATCCATTCTCGAAAGCCCGCTGTTCGGAAAGAGGAGAGCGAGCTGGTCGCAAGTGACTGTATGTATTGCACTTTGGTACCTGAATTTTGTCCTTATTTTACCAAAAAATATGTATCAATAGGGGGAGTCTAATCTCCAAAAATGATCAATAAAAGTGAGCAAGGGAGCGCCGAATTTATAAGCAGAAAAACACTCGACGAAGGGGGGTCGATCCTGATCGCTCAGTATTGCCTATAATTCGTATTTAAATGAGAATTCCCCCCAGCGATCCCTGCGTGAGGTTGTAGATGTGCTGGCCGTTGCCACACTCGAGGAAGAAGACAACCAGGGCATCGGGAACGAGAATCAACTTCTATTTTCCGAAGTGGAGGATCTATCTGAGGTTTTGCTGCTTGTGCAGTCGTACCGCTAGCTTGTTTCTCGAGAACGACTCCCTAAAACGGCTAGTTACCTTGTCGATACTTTTCGTGCCTCTATGCCAATCTCAGCGGACACGCATGGATAAAACTAGCTTTGAGCGTGTCGGTGCTATCAGAGTAGCTGTTAGGTTAAAACTTCGATCTCAACGAGTGGAGTCTGCTTCTTACATGAATGGCGAAGAGATGGAAGTGGTCGCCATTGGCGAGTCACTAACGTTGCTTGCATGTATTAATAAAGGGGGAGGGAACAAGGCGAAGGAACTGCTTATCTTGTCAGACAGCTTATTTTCAACCTCCGGAGGTGGCTTGTTTTGAAATTGAGCAGAAAATCTTTGGAAAAATAAGAAGAAGTCAGCGAGAAAATTGAGCACGTTTTATCGTGGTTCGACTCCATCTAATAGTCGTATGTGCGATGTCCAAATATTAATGATATAACAAACGAACGCATGAAAACATAACGACTCATCCTCGATTCGTGAGGAGGATCACTGTGTTGTTTAATGGAATCGTCGCTAGTTATATTACTCTGCTGACTAGCTTACAATACTGTAAGGAGCTGTTCCATTGGATACCCGATTCGAAATGTTTCTAAGAACATCAGCTGACTTCTTTTCAAACGCCTCGCAGTGATAAACACGCTAGCAACTAAGCAACCGTCAATCGACAGAACCATCGACAATAAGGAAGACAGAAGACTTTGGAGAAAATGGTGTCTCCAGCAAGTGAGAAAGCTAAAACACATACTGTCGCCAAATTCTGCGAGAGGATCATAGGTGTCGGGATTATTGATACATGCTCTACTATCAACCAACATTCCTTGCATTCATAGACAACGAATATTCTTGCCAAATCTGCATCCACGTGGTTTTCAAATGGATAAATCGGTCACACGTACCGTCATTTTTCAGTGCTGAGTAGTGAGTCCTGCCGAGCAACCTCGAGGCTCCGACAATACGGTAAGTGTCAACTAAGCTTCTTTCTTGTCGATACTAATACTAAGGTCTGTTCGAATTCTTCTCTTGTGCTCTCGGTGGCTAATTCTGGACCGGCCTAAGCCAAGACCGAGCGGCCCAGCGCCTCAGCCGAGACCTCTCAAGGATCCTTCACATACAATTCAACTGCTTCTTTAGGCGGTTCACTGACAATTAAAACGATTCACAACACACAGTTACCAAGCTACGGTACCTCTGTACCTCAGCGAAATCCAAAGTACAGATGATTATTCACAATCTTAAAAATTAGCTGCTTAAATCTAGGAGTTATCTAGCTTACGAGAAGTTGCATTTTTTGATAGTAAATAGTGGTGGCGCATTCGTCATCACAGTCCCTGCAACTCCATCTAGGAGCTACACCACAGCAATTATGGATTCATGGCGATGCCATAACGCCATTTCAAATATGGGTAGTGATCGAAAGGTTCTACGACAACTTAATCGATACTACGCGGGCCGACGAGAAGACAGCACATGCAGACGATGTCAACTGGATGAGGAAACCCAAACGCATATCTTCTGGGAGTGTCCGCATGCGAAAGAGTGTTGGCTCTGGCTAATCAGTCACTGGATCGGAGCCCCGACACCAGAAAGTGAACTTCCTCGATTCAGAGATTACTGAGCATCTCGAAAAGCGCCACCTATCTCAACATCGATGAAGACGCGACTAAAACTAGACACCAGGAGGTACACATTTCAATTTGAAGAAATACTCCAGAGAATCTGGCGAGTAGTAAGGACAGGTTGCTACATGATCTTATGGGTCCAGCGAAACAGAGAATTTTTCGAGGAAGAATCAATGTCAGTCTTTCGGAGAGCAGCAATCTGAGTGCAGAGCATTATCTTTCTCACTGCCAGTGATGCGAGGTCAACTTGGGAGGTTCTACAATGAGTATGACATTGTAGTACGTCCTAGAATTAGCTTGTCCAAGGTAGTGTTTTAATGACAATATGGGCAAAACAAGCTGCCGTCATTGGCTAAAATAAGATATCGCTTAGGAGAAATCTTCGCTTAGGAAAGGGGCGATGCGGTAACCATGAATGTAGTGTGCTGTACCATATACCTAGCTGTTTATGCCATACAATAAGCTGTGTGTGCAGTCCTAGAGGTGGTTGCGTTCGCAACGTCGAAATTTGTATCATCTCGTTCAAGCTATATTTCTGCATTACAGAATTCCCCGGCAAATCGGCACCTGAGTCTGTCTATATTCCTCCACGAGTCAATATCTATGGGTTCACACGGAGCACATGTAGAATGATTTTACACTGTACATTGGAATTTGATTGGCCGAGAGCTCAATCCTTGAAGAATATATGTTGCATTACTAACTCCCTGCCTTTTGATTTGTAATGACAACCTGGCGTAGACATAATAGGTCACTTGGCTGTAGTTAGATGCCAACTAGGTAATTATCCCATCGCTACCGAACTAGTAGGATTCTGTGCAAAGCGATAGATAACACATGGGAGAATTGCAGTTCGGCGAACGAAACGAGTGTACTGGCTAGGTGCTTTGACTTGGTCCTTGTATGTAAGCACGCGATGGATTGGGTACATCGGTGAATGAGGTACTATTTCCAAACGAATTACCCTTTCACGGGTTGCAATGCTGTTCGCGTGAAAATGATTCACCTGCGAAGGGCCAACTGTTTTTCAGAAGAGTTGAATTTTCTCTATGTTGTAGGTTTGTAGCTATTAACCAAACCTTCCAGCGGGTCCACATGGTGGACCCGGCAAATCATCCGATAATTAGGTTACTGGCGGTCAACTCGGTAAGCGTTCTAATGTAGCGGAGAATATTATAGCCACTCTTGTTATGTAGAATGCACTGCAGGATATAGATCAGTCCCAGACCAAGCGCAACAATGACCACAAGTCTTGTGGTCTTGTGGTCTTGCGGCAAGAACCCAAGACGCTTGTCAGGAACGTGCTACCTGTTCGTCACTCTAGCAATGCATAGTCTATTCTAATTTCGTCTCTATTCACTACGGAGCTGTGTTACGTACAGTCAATTGGACTGGTCGCATCCTGATTGGCCAATGCTGGGAGGAAAAATGAGGTTGCTCTCTTATTGGCTCAGCCTATTCTTATAGAATATCTCTGTGAGAACCTCTAAGCTTTGTATTACTGTATTGAGGCCCGTCATCCTGAAAGGAGCTCCCATATCCTCTCTGTTCCTTTTCGGTTATGATAACTTTTCTCCTTGGGATGTGACTAACAAGCATACATGTTTATTATACAGTATACCGTATAGTGTACAGTACAGCATTGATAGTAAAACCAAGCAACACGTAGGCAACACGTAGAAAGACAGTTCGGTCGATCCCAACTTGGATCCTGCAAAACCTTTAGGCACGCCGCATGGTATGATGCGGCACATGCATGAAGAACATTCAGACCATGTTGCGAGCAGTCAGTCCGCCACGGAGTGACTCAAAGCTCATTCGCAATTTTTCCTCCTTCTGGCAACGCGCGATAACGATGAAGTTCTTCTACCAAGTTCTGGCTGTTGTAGCTCTAGCGACAAGTGCCGTCACTGCTTTGCCGAAGGGTGTCATGCGGGGTGATGAGTACGGCGGCCCTCACGGCGACAAGTACGATGATATTGACAGGGTTGGTCCTGGTCAATCCGTGAAGTCCATCAGTCTCCGCTCTGCGGACCGTGTGGACTACGTCGGCCTCGACATCGAGAGTATGTCGGGACAGAAGTCCTTGTTAGAACACGGCGGAGGTGGTGGCGACAAAAACACTATGACAATGGGTGATGGCGAGCACATTACTAGCGTCGAAGTGCACTGGGGCAAGTACTACCGCAAAACGCGCGTCATGTATGTCAAGTTCACTACGGACAAGGGAAACTTTATCGAGGGCGGAACCCCCCAGGACAACACGGACAAGATTGCTATTGAGGAGGCAGATGAAGGTTACCAGTTGGGTGGCTTCTCCGGTTTTGCCGGTCATGAGCTTGACCAGATGGGTTGCCTCTGGACAAGCATTAAGCCGGTTGAGTAGACTTGAGGCACGTGTGTGTCAGTAGTCGCTTCAATGTCGTCTACGCATCAATGGTAGCATCACCGAGATAATGTAGTAGACAACAGAAAAGACTAAGGTATCTGCAATGACCAAACCATGTTTGAAATCGTAGCGTTATGTAGTTGTTTCGAGCTTTGCCCAGTTTCAAGTGAAAATGGACTCCAATACTGTGGAAGTCTTGACTGAGAGTGAACACTTACGATGGCGAATCTCGTCTGGACAACCTCATTCGGATAAAACTCCTCCAGCGCGGGCGCTCTGGAGCTTGCGGGTCAGAGCGACGACGACGAAGCTGCTCCATATCGGGAAGGCACAAAGGTGCACATTCGTCAATTGAATGCCGACTGCGATGCTACGAAGTTATCAGATACAGCAATTCATGTTAGTATGGATTGATGAACGTTGTCAGGCTGGTGTGAGCCACCTGAGTGCGGAGACGGTTGCCAAAATCGCGGGAGGTAATTAGCCAACTTCCAGTTTGCTGTGTATGTTGTGGGAGAACATGGCCGGTTTGTTGTCTCTGCTCGTGATTTTCTGAGCGCATGTGCTCCAAGTATGGTTCACCTACAGATTGACACCTGTGTGTTTAAGACAATCCCTGCTTCATCATTTGCACAGCTTACCATTCCAGCAAAACGTCAAACCAGTCTCCTTCTCCCACTTCGCAATACGATTCAGCAGTATCGCTGTATACTTTGGTAGCTCACGTTCAATGCGTAGGCGTGTTCTCTCGTCGGGGACACCATATCTGAACAAATGAACCATATACCAATCAGACACTAATTCAATGCAGTAGCATGATACGTACTCTGTACGAGCTAGTAGAATCTCCTCCCGCCTGGTAACGTACTAACTTATCACAGCACACACCAACCTTGATCAATATCTGCACGAGTGGCATCGAGCTGGAAAACGTACATTGGCGAGTTCCCTCATACCAGACACTTGACCCTTGAGTCGCTCCACTTCTTTTTCATGCGCGCGGAAGATACTATATGATAGCTCCGAGCCCGGTGTCGTTGCCATAGCTGCAAAGTATTTGCGTTGGCTGTAGCCTAGTACGTTCCAGTATTCGACGATGGAATTTCGCAATTTCGCCACCTGGGCAGCAGTCGCCGAGAAGTGTTTATGTTGACGCTGCAGTCTTGTCAGCTCGGCCTCACACTTCAGAGAACAGCATTCGTATACGTGTGATATCATCACCAGCAAAACCCGTGACATGTTCAACTTACCGACGCAAGGGCAGATTTACTAACCCCATGGATGGTCATCTGAAAGCGTTTCCGCTCTTCTTCGCCAATCTACACGCACGTGTTAGCGCCAATTCACTGCGATATCATCCATCAACACACCTGAAGAGATATATGTATGACATTCGACAATTATACGTATAATACTATATACCTTCAAGCGAACGTTGACGTCTTTTGCGAAGGTGTCGTTCGCCTCAATTTGAAGTTCCTGAGCAAGCTTCACAAATTCACTGACAGCATCTTGTAGGGCAGCTCTCCGTGTATGCTGCTTTTGTAAATGGATGAACCACAGTTTGAGGAAGTAGTGCACAAAGCTGGCTTACCACTTCGCGTGACTTGTTCTTGACGAGGTTCTGCAGGACGATCTGTGTGAAAGAGGTCGCTCTATATATGTGTCTTAACTATAGTCCTGGGTAATTCCTGCAGGACGATCTTAAACTCTTCCCTAAGCACGGGGATATCCGGGGGCTATATCGGTGACTAAAATGAAACAACTACGACCTGCAAGAATTAATGTACCAGAACCGACGTAGTGCCCTACTTTTTGTCCATCTGTCTCAAGTGATCTCGAAGGCTGCTGACCTCGCCCATCCGACTACACCATTGCACAGCGTTATTCACAAAGCCAACAGTCATAAGATTCAAAAAGTGCGCACTTAAATTCAAAAACCTTAAAAGCCATAAACTTCCCAAATCCGATTTAGAATTTAACCTCCAACCTGCATACGAGAGGAATTCTATGAAAAGCATCATTAATGGGAACAAAAGGAAGCACTTTCTTGTGGTTGTCAGAAACCTTTATGCGTTGAGCGGCTTGTCCTCAGCTGTCAGCACTGTGTACCAGACAAGAAAAAATTTAGCTATTGGTTAAACTTCGGGTCTTTTTCTTTTTGAAGCTTTATTCAGTCACCAGATGAAGTAGACTGTGACGGAGTCACACGAGCATAGCGTGCTATCAAGTGTCACACGAGCATAGCGTGCTATCAAGAGTATACAAACTCTAAGTGAACGGTAGTTCACTAGTCCCTGGTCTAAGGGGGACTTAGTAGCCCGTAGGGAGTAAGTTTTAGACTAATTTATATTATTTATGGTTAATAACTTGGTCTGTAATACAAATTTACTAATTAACTATAATTATTAATAGTTCCTAGATATGTATATAAAAGTACTATCCGATCTACGTGGCAGTGGTGTGAACCACACCACTTGTAAGAGTAATCATAAAACGAATACTCACAGAAGTGTATCTACTTCTAGAGGAGGTACTCTATCTGGGGTACCCCTCATGAAACCCCGTTGCATCCTCCCCCACTTAGATTGAGATCACCCTCAACCAATGAGGAGACAGGAAGAGAGCGATGATCCCTTTCCTTCTCTTGTCGATATCCATCGACGAGCCACCGTTGTGGCTTCGCGGCTTCATTAAGCCTTTTCGCGCTAGTGGCAAGCACCGAGGTTCCCGCGTCAACCTCTCTGAAGATGCCCAGGAAGGCAAGCACCCACGGCGCTTCGGCGTCTTCCAAGTCTTGGTTCGCGAGGTCGAAGACTACCAAGGCCAAATCGAAAGACAAGGTCACTCCACGCACGGAATCCTGCAAGCCTACCGCTGCTGCTGCTCAAGGAGGGGGGCCGCGACGCAGTCGCTTCCGCTCCTTATCGCCCAATGAAAGGCCGAATCCTCGGTTTGCCTGTTGGAATCACAGTCTTGGGGCTGAGTACCCGGTCTTTGAAATTCCCATGATCATTGCATCCGAATCCGGTGAGGACAGTACAGGATGCGTGAAGGATTCTTCTCCTTCACAGGAGGGTCCTTTGTAGGCCGCTCCTGTAACAGTGGAGACTACTGCTGATGACGCTAAGTCATCGGAGGCAAAGGCGACTCGCTCGAGCTCGCCTGCCAAGAACCTTACCTTAGCGGAAGGTAAGGCTCGAGTCCAAGCTGTGAATGTGGCTTCTCACAAGCAGACTAAGGAGGGCGCTGCTGGCAAGAAGCGCGCAGCACCTGGCCCTCCTAATCTGGAGCCTCCCATCGCAAAGGGGTATCGTTCCCTTTTCGACTCCGAGTTAGAGGAGGTCGAGGAAGAGGAGGGGGCTGTCACCGAGCTCCAAGAGATCTCTAGTAATCTCGACGAACGGCAGGAGACCTACCAAGCTAATCAACTGTAAGGTACTTCTGCTCCTCCCACGCCGGTGTATCCTCGCGGATATTATTCACTGGATGCGGGGTCTGGGTCTCCCATGTTTCTGGAGCACCTCAAGGCCCCTCGTGGCCTAAACCATGGGCGCACTTCTAGCGGCGCCTATGAGCGTGCCTTGTTTCAGGACAAGCTACTCTTTGTCAACGACATCGAGGCCGCTAGGTGTGTGCTGCTTGCATCACACCGAATTCCTCTCAACAAATTCACAAGTCTCCGGAAGAAACCGGAAGACCATGGTGGGTCTTCCCCGTGTGGGTCTACCCTTGGGGACAGCCCGAGAAAACCACAACCCAATCCCAGGCAGAAGACCTGTTCTGGAGATGGGTCTCTTTGAAGAACTTCGCAGTTCAGGAGTTGAAAGAACTCCGAGAAGATTGCCTGCTGTCCTATGTCTTGGATCAGCGCGATCTTCGCATCGATTTTCCCACTTAATTGCTAAGCGGCAACTTCACTCCGTCATGGAGGGACTTAGACAGCAGTCTAAGTCCAGCGCTCATGATGAGCGCGGGTACGGTTACGTTAATCCGGGGTCCGTACACCGTAAGGCGGCTAAGAAGCCGCGGACTACTTACGCCCCGGGTATTGCTGATCCCAGATATCAAGAGCCTTCGGTCAGTCAACCCGGAGCCGGTCTTCCGGCTCCCACGAGTTCTGTGACGAGGGGTATCCCCGCCACTTCACAAGCAGCTGGCGCTTCCCAGAGCGCCTCCACTCTCGGACGACCCGCTCCACATGGAAGCGGAGCTCGCCGTTCCGATCAAGGAGGGCAGGAGGAGCTCTCGCACGCGTTTGAGTACGAGGCTCCTTCTCAGCCTTATCCTTCTGGACCCTCAACTTCGGGTCGGGCCTCTGTGGGGTCCCTGTTCAGCGACGAGGTACGTCAGCTTCGAGATCGTGTTTACGCGATCGAGATAGCCCTTGGGCGTGAACCTGGTGGCCATGCTGCCTCTCAGGCTGGCAAGCCAGGGGCCCTTGAGGTCCTTCGTCAAGATGTGGACGCTCTTGGCCATGAGACTCTGGAGCTCCAAGGACGTGTTG
This sequence comes from Phytophthora palmivora, assembly GCA_008079305.1. NCBI lineage: Eukaryota > Oomycota > Peronosporomycetes > Peronosporales > Peronosporaceae > Phytophthora > Phytophthora palmivora. The sequence continues at coordinate 46,740 of VOQZ01000543.1, forward strand.
ACCCCCGAGTTCCGGCTTCCGCCCTGAAGGAACTCCGTCGAGGATTAGACTCTCTAGTCCATGAGGTGCATGGTCGGATGCTTTCGTATGAGCCGCTGGGGTACTAGTACCATTTGGCTTACGGGTATGGCTCTTACGGGGGCTCTTCCTATTCGGTACCGTCATACCCTTCGTATGACTCGCGTAGGTACCAGCCTGTGTTCCACTCACAGGCTTCGACACCGGCAGCTCTGGTTGTCCAGAGGACTAGGCCTCGTTTCGAGGAGGTGAGTTCTCACCTTGGCCTTCCTCCGTCCGAGGAAAAGGACCCAGCGGATCGTGATACCGTTTAAGACGCCCTAGTAGAACGTCGGGTGCGTCGCCATTGACTTCGGGGGGTCAATGGTGTACGCCGTGCCATGTTTGGCCAGGACGCGAAGGATCCGATTAAGCGATGCTTCAACTTGTTGCTACGGAGCTAACCACCTTTAGCGGTAGGGTTTTAGTGTCTAACACCGCTAATTCACCTTGTTTAAAACACTTAAGTTTCCTCTTTCTTTTCTGTCTGATAACTCCTTCTGTTTGTCCTGGGCCGACGCCATCGCGTCTCTAACCCGGCTGATTAACGTCAGCCTGTCGTCCAAAACCGACGGCAATTATCTTTTCAAAGACTCTGGTCCAATTTCTGAGACCTGGGAGGAAAAGGCTCTCCCACACTTACGATGGAGGCATCGGTGCCTCCCCGCAAGGTTAGTGGTCCCTGAGGGTGTAGTAGCCCGTTCAAGTAGTGCGCAAGGTCGTTCGCCGGGAGCAATAACCTCGCAATAGGCAGACTCCATACAAACGCCTATATATTTTCTGCAATAGTACCAATTATTTCTTTGGGTCTCTCCAAAGGAGTGCGTACAGTTATTTGTATTGCTGTTTTCTCGAGCAAAATAACAATAGCATTTTCGGAATCTTGGTCCGAGGTGCCTCAGCACAGATACTCCGAAGAGTATCTTCTAGCACCCAGTTGACGCGCTCCGTCTGACCATCTGTCTGCGGACGGTCCACAGTTGACATCGTCAACTTAGTTCCCAACAACTGGAACAGGGTGTCCCAGAACGCACCCGTGAAACGTGGGTCTCTGGCAGACCATGACAGCGAAATACGCTATCTAGGAACAGCTGTGCGCCTGTTTCCCAGTGATCTTGTCACATACCGGAGCAAGATGCACCATCTTTCTCAAACGGCAGACAAACACCAATATGCCGGTGTTGCCCTTGTCATCGTCCGGCAGGCAGAAGACGAAGTCGAGGCTCATCGACTTCCAGCAGTCCGCTGGTACTGGTAGGCTCTGCAGTGGAGCCGAGGCGTGGCCCCAACGCTTCACCCTCTGACATGTTTCACATCTCTTGACACAGTATGCCACCCACTTATACATGCGGGGCCACCAAAATGTCTGAGAGACCATTTGGTAGGTCTTTTCCCGGCCAAGATGGCCACTTATCGGCGCATCATGCGCCTCCAGAAGTATATCGTACTTCAGATCCTCGTCGCTCGGAACGACGACATGAGGATGATCGCCAAGTCTACTCTATAATGGAGTAACCCATTGGCCAGCTCATACCGATGGAGCTGTGCCCGCTGTCGAGGCGAGAGTCTATCGACTTTGGCCTTCGGACAGGAACCGCACCAGTGGTGAGTAGTTCTCGTCTGCTTGATACGCTAGGCGTATCCGATCGTATAGATCAGTCTTGATCCGACTGACATGAGCAAGTTCATAGTCAGGTCGACGCGACAATGCATCGGCAAACACATTGAGCTTGTCCGGCTTGTATTCGATGCCAACGTTATACTCCGCGAAGAATGACAGCCACCTCGCCATTCGTTGTGATAAGTGCGGCGAGTTGGCGGCAGTCCGCAAGGCCGCGTGATCAGTGTAGATCACGAAGGGCCTTGGGCCCAAGAGATGAACTCTAAACTTCACAAGAGCATCGTACATTGCAAGTAGCTCCTTGTCATAAACGGGATAGTTCCGTCCGGCAGCTGAAAGCTGCCGGACAGGAAGGAGATGACGCGCTCGCGTCCTTCATCGTCCTTCTGCAATAGCGCACAGCCTATTGCATAGTCAGAAGCGTCACAGACGACGCTAAATGACTTGTTTTCGTCCGGCAAGGCCAGGACTGGCGCTTGCTGTAAGCTCGCCTTGATGCTATCGAAAGCATCCTGGTGCTGTCGCTCCCAGACCCAGTCGGCATCCTTCTTTAACCCCCCAAAGACCAAGGTTGTATAAAACAACATGAGTTTATGTTGTTGATATATAATAAACTAAATCATAAGCAAAGCCCTCATAAAAAGAACGATGCACAGGGGCAGGTGCTAATTGGTCAATTAAAAAAGTCAGCTGCGAAAAAAGTATGAGGGAGTCAGCTAATCACGTCTGGTCTGATGGGACAAGTGTGTGGTAACGAGAGACTCTCCTCAGTCAAGAATTTGCTGACCTTGGGCGAAGCAGGAAGAGAATGGTGGTGAGACGCGAGACGCGCTCAGAAGCGCAAGCTTTCTTAGACCGCTTGGGGGAAGTGTACAACGACGACCGGATGCGCCTTGTAAAGGACCATCTCGAGTATCTGGATGGCGACAGACCCATGAATGCGTACTTCACTTCGGCACGAAATCGAGAGCGGCGAGATGTGCCGGTACCAAGGCGTCCTCCAACGGGGAAAGATGCCTCGTCTCCTATCTGAGATGCGTGCTGCTGTTGCTGCAAAAGTCATCGCTTGTTCAGGTAAGAAGCGCATTGTTCAGAAGAAGAAAGATGTGGATGAGACGTGGGAGCCAGACGATGAAGACCACGCAGAGAACGACAGAGATGAAGATGATGGCGGCGATGAGAGTGAACCCAGCGCGGAAGAAGAAGACGACTGCATAGCGACGCCAAAAGGTATACAACATGATTATAGGACAACATGTTTATAATCTGATACTAACACTATTACCCTGTTCAGTTGTAGTGGCGAGAAAGCCCGTCGTGGACAAGAAGTCTACGAGCAGTGACAAGAAGAAGGTGCCCAAGCCTAGAAAGAAGAGCGCGCGTCCTCTTGTGAAGGAGGCCCGGGAGACAGCCGCGGCAGAGAAGAAAGCCACGGCTGCAAAGCATCGCCAAGCAGCAGCGCAGATCTCTCAAGTTGCAGGCAAGTTGGCCAAGGAGAAGGCGAGAAAGCGTATGGAGTCAGTTCAACAGAAGGAAGCTGACACGATAAAGAAAAAACTTCCAGCAGCCGAATCGAGCAAACCGCTGAAGAAGCGTCGGACTAGCTCCCATGAACGCTGACCAAATGACAGGTACGACATGCTTGTTGTCGTCATATACAACATGTTGGGACGTCACTGATGTTGTATGTATGTACAGTTTGAACGTAACGTCTACCTCCGACGCGTCCCCAAGGTATGCTCGATCTATTATCTGGTATGTATTCAACGTTATCTGACTCCGTGACCTTGTATTATATTTAGTCCAGATGCAGCGGTTTCAGCGTCTTCATGGTATGTGTATATGCCGATCCGGACAGTATCAACATTATACAACATGTTCTAACTGTTTGTTTATTTATAATTTGTGTTTCAGAAGCCAGTGAAGCAGAAGTTACGATGACCACGACGGATACTGACGCGTTGAACTCCGAGTATGATGATGAGGAAGACGAAATATGCTTTCTGGACGACGAGCCTGATGCAGAGATTGAGCGACCACCAGAGCCCGAATATTGGGGTGATGTTTTCACTGAATGCCGCGATGCCCCGGCGGATGTTGATTTGGACGCTGAAGCAGATGTCTCTGAGTTTGAATGGCCGATTTTTGAGCAAGCGGAGATGCTTGACTTTGTAGGGGACGAGCAGGAGCTAGCAAAAATGCGGAAGACCGGTTGGGAGTTAGATATGTATTGATTTGACAAACTTGATGTGCTAACTATCCGACTAACTAAGCTGTTGTGAAACAGATTCATCTGCTTTTCTGCCAGACCAGCGCTATCCTCACCTGTACGATGGCGCATATGGTCCTTCAGATGAAGTCGTGGAAATTGCAGACTCGCCACTGGAGCTCTTTCTCTCTTTCATGCCACGGACATTGTGGAGGGATATTGCGGCAGAATCAACGCTGTATCATGAACAGCATTTGGTAGAACGTGTTGATCGAATGTACTTGAAACAAACAGTGCCCGGAGCAAAGACCAAAGATTATTTCATGGAAGGAGAAGCAAAGAAAGGAGACATCAAAGCGCACGAAGTCGTGATTATGCCGGGATTATTAGTGGTACGAACGATCAACCCACAGCGACGCCACTTTTACGATCGTTGGTCAACTTCCTCAGTAGATGCTATTGCAGGTGGAACATTCGGAAAATTTATGAAACGGCACCGTTTCATACATATCCTATCCAATCTACACTTCACCAATAACGCTATGAGCAGGCGGGGCGGACCGGGCCTGGAAGATGCGCTCAGTCGTGCGTGCATTGCGACAAAGTTTCTTACGCGGCTACACTACACCAACTGTACTTCACTGGATGAGGCAATGATACCGCTTCACAATCGTCACAACCCAACACGACAGTATGTTGCGAACAAGCCTCACAAGTGGGGCACAAAATTGTTTATGACGTGCTGCGCTACTTCATCCTATTGCCTCCGGTGTGTGAGATGACGAGCTCTTGGAGAGCTCGTCATTTTTTTATCAAAATTGACATGTTGTATACTAACATACTGTATTTTATATCATGAATTGATGCTGTATGTACCAGACTTGAAGTCTACTGCGGAAAAGCGCAGAATGCACAAGAAATTGGAAACGTTCTGGTGTCAATGCAGTCAGTGGATCATAACGCGGGTCCCGCAGCCGTAATGCGGAATTTGGAACTGCACCCTCGAGGATGTGTTCCACCTCGTCGTGACAGACAGGTATACCTCGGTGCAACTAGCGTATCAACTACTATAACGGCAAATCTACTTAGTTGGTACAATTTAAGATGACCGACAGGGGCTTTCAAACGCACTGGTGGAGAAGAATCGGGATCGCCCGAAGAGTATCCCGCATGGCACGACCCGTATGGCCGTAGCAAGAAACTGCCCGTTGATGACTGGTCTTGTTTGATAGGATGCGCGTCCCGTGACGCTGCTGGGAATGGGGGGAAACCGTTCGATGAAGTCTTGCTGTAAGTGACTGTATTCTCTTCATCGTTCACTGGCTAACACGCATGTATGCTTAGTAAGTTGGCAGTCAGGTGGAAGACGGTTGGAAGTGCCCTGCCCATCCATGATGCGTGATTACCACCGGTGGATGGGCGGGGTTGACGTGCACGACCAACTGCGGCTCCGGCGGTATTCACTGCTGCAACAGACAAAATGCAAGAAATATTACAAGGCTGTCTTCATGGGGCTCGTCGACGTCGCGATCGTGAACGCGTACATCGTGAACCGCGAGGTACAGAAGAGGCGTTCTGCAAAACTAGACACACACGCGGAATTTCTCACACGGCTACAAGCCCAAATGCTGGAGCTCACGGAAGCAGACTTTGAGGAGGTAAGTTGTGTACAACATATACACATGCGATATGATACAGCATATACTGATACAACATGTTGACTTTGTATTTGAAGCGCCAACCTGTATCCGATACATCGCTCGCTATACCCACTACGCTTCCGACAGAGCACGTTCCTCGAGAATCACCGGACTTCCAACTCATTAACGGCCAACGCAAGCGTCGCCAGCGCCAATGCAAGATTTGCTCAAACCGCAAACGACACATTGGTGAGCGGCGCGCCACAAAATATTACTGTCCGGGATGCAGCCCATCCGACAAAGCGAGGTGCGTACTACATATTGACCAAAGTACATCAAAAAGTGCGGTTCCTAATTCCTTTTGCATAATGTACTTGTGCAAGGCCTCACTTCAAGCACAACACGCTAACCTGTCATCAAACATGGCACCACCTCTGGAAAAACGGAACTGAGCGACCGCGACCTCGTTGTGGGCGTGATATCCAGCATCGCGAGGCTGGTAGCAGCGCTGGGAAGCGCAAGCGTCGTCGCCGGCAAGCAAACAGTGCTCGCGAAAGCTCGGCGTCTGAGCAGGAAGTTGTAGACTCTAATGTAGAGAACTCGGAACGTGAGGAGGCGAGGGGCGACGAGGACTCAGACCATGAGCGCGAGGAAGCGGATGTGGGCTTGACCGCGAGCGTGAAAAGGAGAGTGTGGAGGATGTGACCCCCTCCAGCCCCGAACAAAGCAACAACAACTAGGCTAGTGGTTGTCATAAGCTGAACAATGACATTGCGTTGAGCAGGATGGCTTGAGACATAAACACAGTTTTAATTGACATGTAAGCATGAAGTATTTTCTCTTGATAAAAAAGCTAATTGGTGATTCGTACTTACTTAGCGACATGCGACTTTTATGCTCCACATGCTGTAGGATACAACACGATGACGTTGTATGTGGCAACATCTTCAGAAAGCCGGTCACTTGGCATGTCGCGTTATTTTTCAGAAATAGTACTCGTACCTAACCGGGACCATAGATTGTTTAAGTAAAGACTGGCTTTAACATGCTGTATCCTACAGCATGAATCAGGTCTCTGTCTAAGAACGAAAATCGATTAGGTCGTTGAGGGGTTAAGAGATCCGACAAGGGCCGAGCAATTTCAGCGTACCCCGCGCTGTACTTGTGACTATAGTTGGCTAAGCCCAACCACTTCCGGAGGTCCTTCTGTGACGTCGGTGTCAGCGCGCACGCCGACCCTGTTGACAAAGCAGCCGATGACCTTTATCTCCTTAGCTGCAAAAACGCACTTGTCGATGTTGGCATAGAGCTTGTTAGCCCTCATGACCTCGAACACTCGATGGAGATGCTTCAAATGCACATCAATAGTCGTCTGGTCGCCTTCGGTACGGCTATGGTCAAATATATCGTCGAAGTACGTCTGCGCTAACGTGCGCAATGGTCTAAACAATTGGGTGATCAAACGGTTAAACATCGCTGGGGCGTTCGAAAGCCCTCGTGATATCACTAGCCGCACTCAATGCATCCCGCTCGGGATGTTCACTCTAGTGAGAGGAATGTCACTCTCCCGCATCAGGATCTGGTAATACCAGTCGGTCAGATCCAGTGCGCTGTACAGCGTACAACCCGACATGTTTTTCAGCAACACGTCCTTATGAGGGATCGGCGTCTGTGCCGGTACCGTCGCATTGTTCCGCTTGTTGTAAGCATGAACCAGACGCCACTTCCCGTTCGGTTTACGAACACAGAAGGTTGGTTTCGAGTGCGGGGACATCGATTCCCGCACCATGCCCAACTTCGCCTTTTCGACAAAAAGGCATCAATGATCTCGCACTGTTCGCGAGGTAGAGGCCACTGCCTCGTGACACAATACTTTGTGTCAGGAACGAGGTCAATCTCGTGCCGTACTCCCCGATCCGGTGGGAGTTGGGATGGTGGGTGTTTCGACACCACATCCGAGTACTCTTTGACAAGAGGATACACCGGATCCTCCGGGTTCTTGAGGACCTCAGAAGCCAAGCGCGTTGCGCGCTGCTTCGTGAACCCCTCCATGACATCATTGTCCATTACGAAAGAAGGGTTCAGATCTTCAGGAGAGGTCTCCGGCTTCAGGAGCACTATCTCCGCAATCGCTCCGGCCTTTAACTCGGCCAGGAAGTCCTTCATGGACAGTTCCTCCACATTCAGCAATGATGACACCTCAGGCAGTGCCTCCAGATAGACGGCACCTGCCTTCACTTAACTACCGGACACACCGTCGAAGACATGGTATTGCTCTTCGACCGGCCATGCCGGTGAAGTCTCAGACTCCGAGTGTGGTACTTGGTTATCTGCACGGGAGGTGTTCAGTGACACCTCTGCCCTCGTACTGGTCTTCTTGGCCCCTCGTGGAACTCCGTTACCCCACGCTAGAGACGCAGGTAGCGCTCTTGTTCATCTTCTCGGTCTCTTCGACCTCGCGTGGAGCTATGTAACCCACTCTAGAGGCGCCTTCAGCGCTCTCCTCGGCAGTCTCTGCTGCTTACGAACCTATGTTACCCGCTTGATTCTGCCACAGTCGAAGCCCATACGGCGTGGCGACTCTCAGCGTTGGGACTTGCCGTCGTGGTAATCCCACACGTTCGGCAATGAGCCATGGTCTCATGACCGATTGTGAGGCTCACCACAGCGCCCTCATTGAAGTCAGCGACTCATAATACTTCTTTGATCGCGCAAGCGCCTTGGCGACCCTCTCTGGCGCCCAGTCTCGAACAGAGGTGGGAACATTACTCACCAATGCTCTGTCGGAGACTGCGGGCCAGCTAACTCCACTGGCTTTGCCGCTCCAATAGATCCAGGGCTCGCTCTTTCAAGACACTGCATGCCCAAGATCAAATAGTACTTGTCCATGCTCATGGCATGATAATCATGCTAAAGTAACTTGAAGTATTTCCTAGCTACCACCGATTGGTCACATTATTGGCCAATCCAGTAACAATGTTATGTTACAGTAACATATGTTGTCACGATGAAGTTTACATCTGAGCCTATTTATTTAATAGTGCTGGCACGTTGTAATCACGCGAAGACGGAATAAATTTCAAATACAATGAAGGGTTACGAAGTCTCGCTCATGTAATGTACAATCCAATCTCCCTTACTCTCAGTGCCAGGCTAGTTAAGCCAAACCAGGTTCTGACGCTGTTCTGGTGTTGGCAATCAAGTTTTTCTTGAAAGTACAAATTTGTGAGAATGTAGAATTTTGCAACGTGTAAAAGTATAGAATCATTAGTGCCCAGTGATAAGTTGCTCATGGTAACTCTCTTGTATTTGGTAAGAACTGCTTGAAATTCCATTGTATTTCAAAAAGTACTAGAACCTAATCCCCCAAAGCAGCAACGTGCCTACCATTATTGATAGTAAAACCAAACAGACGGTTCCGTCGATTCCAACTTGTATCGCGCCATCATTGATGGCATACGTGATGCGGCACATACTGCATACATGTACCATGGAGAACACTCAAACCATAAGCGAGCAGTCAGTTCGTCTCGGAGTGACTCGAAGCTCATTCGCAATTTTTCCTCCTTCCGACAACACGAGATAACGATGAAGTTCTTCAACCAAGTTTTGGCTATTGTAGCACTAGCGGCTACATGTAGTGCCGTCACTGATTTGAGGGAGGGTGTTTTGCGGGGTACGGAACGCGGTGGGCCCCACGGCGACGAGTACGATGACTATGAAAGGGTTGATCCTGGTCAAATCGTGAAGTTCATCAGAATCCGCTCTGCGGACCGTATCGATTACGTCGGCCTCGACATTGTGAGTCCTTCGGGACAACCGTCCACCTTGGAACACGGCGGTGGCGGTGGTAAGCCGAACGATATATCGCTGAGGGATGGCGAGTACACTACCGGCGTTGAAGTGCATTGGGGCAAGTACTACCGCAAAACGCGCGTCATGTACGTCAAGTTCACCACCAACAAGAACCAAACTCTCGAGGGCGGAACCCCTCAACGCGACACGAAGAAGATTGTAACGGAGGAGGCGCCGATAGGTCACCAGTTGGGTGGCTTCTTCGGTCATGCCGGTCATGAGCTTGACTCGATGGGTTGCATCTGGACAAGCATTGAGCCGGTTGAGGAGATTTGAAGCACATGTGTGTCAGTAGTCGCTTCAATGTCGTCTACGCATTAGTGGTAGCATCACCGAGATAATGTGGTAGACAACAGAAAAGACTAAGGTATCTGCAATGACCAAACCATGTTTGAAATCGTAGCGTTATGTAGTTGTTTCGAGCTTTGCCCAGTTTCAAATGAAAATGGACTCCAATACTCTGGAAGTCTTGACTGAGAGTGAACACTTACGATGGCGAATCTCGTTTGGACAACCTGATTCGGATAAAACTCCTCCAGCGCGGGCGCTCTGGAGCTTGCGGGTCAGAGCGACGACGACGAAGCTGCTCCATATCGGGAAGGCACAAAGGTGCACATTCGTCAATTGAATGCCGACTGCGATGCTACGAAGTTATCAGATACAGCAATTCATGTTAGTATGGATTGATGAACGTTGTCAGGCTGGTGTGAGCCACCTGAGTGCGGAGACGGTTGCCAAAATCGCGGGAGGTAATTAGCCAACTTCCAGTTCGCTGTGTATGTTGTGGGAGAACATGGCCGGTTTGTTGTCTCTGCTCGTGATTTTCTGAGCGCATGTGCTCCAAGTATGGTTCACCTACAGATTGACACCTGTGTGTTTAAGACAATCCCTGCTTCATCATTTGCACAGCTTACCATTCCAGCAAAACGTCAAACCAGTCTCCTTCTCCCACTTCGCAATACGATTCAGCAGTATCGCTGTATACTTTGGTAGCTCACGTTCAATGCGTAGACGTGTTCTCTCGTCGGGGACACCATATCTGAACAAATGAACCATATACCAATCAGACACTAATTCAATGCAGTAGCATGATACGCACTCTGTACGAGCTAGTAGAATCTCCTCCCGCCTGGTAACGTACTATCACAGCACATCCCAACCTTGATCAATACCTGCACGAGTGGCATCGAGCTGGAAAACGTACATTGGCGAGTTCCCTCATACCAGACACTTGACCCTTTAGTCGCTCCACTTCTTCTTCATGCGCACGGAAGATACTATATGATAGCTCCGACTCCGGTGTCGTTGTCATAGCTGCAAAGTATTTGCGTTGGTCGGGGGTGTAGCCTAGTACGTCCCAGTATTCGACGATGAAATTTCGCAATTTCGCCACCTGGGCAGCAGTCGCCGAGAAATGTTTACGATGACGCTGCAGTCTTGTCAGCTCGGCCTCACACTTCAGAGAACAGCATTCGTATACGCGTGATATCATCACCAGCAAAACCCGTGACACGTTCAACTTACCGACGCAAGAGCAGATTTACTAACCCCATGGATGGTCATCTGAAAGCGTTTCCGCTCTTCTTCGCCAATCTACACGCACGTGTTAGCGCCAATTCACTGCGATATCATCCATCAACACACCTGAAGCTCCTTCCAGAGCTCGTGGATCTGACCTAGCATCTCTGCCAAACGTGCTTCCCGCTTGACTTTTAACTCTCGGAGCTCGACAGTCCTCTGCGATATCTTCTGAAGCATCTCGCCCGATAAATCTCGCTTCTGTAGGCAATGACATCAATGAAAGAGATGCATGTATGATATTCGCCAATTACACGTATAACACCATCATGTCAAGTACATGATTTACCTTCAAGCGAACGTTGAGGTCTTTTGCGAAGGTGTGGTTCGCCTCGATTTGAAGTTCCTGAGCAAGCTGCACACATTCACTGACAGCCTCTAGTAGGGCAGCTCTCCGTGTATGCTGCGTTTGTAAGTGGATGAAACACAGTTTGAGGAAGTAGCGCACAAAGCTGGCTTACCACTTCGCGTGACTTGTTCTTGACGAGGTCCTGCAGGACGATCTTAAACTCTTCACTAAGCACGGGGATATCCGGAGGCTATATCGGTGGTTAGAATGAAAGCTGTACACAGCAACTACGACCCGCAAGAATCATGTACCAGAACCGACGTAGTGCCCAACTTTTTGTCCATCTGTCTCAAGTGATCTCGAAGGCTGTTGATCTCGGCCATCCGACTAGTACGAACCTGCATTGTCAAGAACACGACCATTAGCTTGACAGTCGGAAAATCCACAGACTTCGACCGTACACTGTCCAGGAATTTGAATTCATTTTCAAGGGCGGCAAGTCGATCCCGTAGTGCACCTCTGCAACTCCGGTTCAAAGGCTGGATGTACGAACCTGCAGTCTGCATAGCACAAGTGACTATGAGATCGATATGCAGTCCCGTTTCATTCCTATCTCCACCTCGTTGCCATGAAAATGCTTCTTGATAATCTGCACCTCCGTCTCCAACTCCGTGACTCGATCTGCAGCTCGATCAACTTCTTTACGCCAATTGCTCACTCGCATCTGACAACTTTTCTCGACAGTAGCGACCAGGATGTTCTTCTGCTGCAGTTGTTCATCTTCCGTCAGTCCAAACGTTTGCCACAGTTTCGTCAACTGCGTCAATGCGTCAGTCACAATCGATTGAATGACCAAGTCGACATTGATATCATGTCCACTCTCACGATCTTCCTTCTCCATGTCGTCCTTCAGCTGGAAAAATCAAATGTGCATGTTGACACCAGATCACTACCATTGCTGACGTACGTCTCTGATAATGGCTACATTGCGTCTACCACATCGACTACATATCTCGAGGTTTTTCCAGTGTCCGAGGTTTTTCCTTGACTGGTCGTGGTTCGCCTTGATAGTCAAGCTTCAGTACGTCTTGAGCCATAATTCATCGCTCTTTGAAAAGAACAGGAACCATGGCTACCCAACGTGAGGAGGACATCAAGATGATGCTGGCCGCTCAGGTCCACATCGGCACGCGCAATGCCGACTCTAAGATGGCTGACTACATCTGGCGTCGTCGTAATGATGGTATCCACATTATCAACGTGGGCAAGACGTGGGAGAAGCTCATGCTTGCTGCCCGTGTGATCGTGGCGGTGGAGAACCCTGAGGATGTGATTGCCATCTCGGCCCGCCCGTATGGCCAGCGCGCTGTGCTCAAGTTCGCACAGCACACTGGCTGCCAGGCCATTGCTAGCCGCTTCACGCCCGGTACGTTCACCAACCAGATCACCAAGCAGTTCCGTGAGCCGCGTCTGCTCATTATCACGGACCCCCGCACTGACTCCCAGGCCGTGCGTGAGTCGTCGTTCGTTAACGTGCCCGTGATTGCCTTCTGTGACTCGGACTCGCCTCTGCAGTTCGTGGATGTGGCTATTCCGGCTAACAACAAGGGCAAGCTCTCGATTGGTCTGCTCTACTGGCTGCTTGCCCGTGAGGTGCTGCGTCTGCGTGGCACGATCTCGCGTGCTTTGCCGTGGGACGTGGCTGTGGATCTCTTCCTGTACCGTGACCCGGAGGAGCTCAAGAAGGCTGAGGAGGCTCAGGCCACTGCTGCCGAGGAGGCTCAGACTCGTGCTGGCTGGGGTGACGCCCCGCAGACCCCTGCGGAGCCTGCTCTGTACGCTGCTGAGCCTGCTGCCCCCGCCGCTACGTCGGAGTGGACTTCGGCTGGCAACACTGAGTGGTCGGGCGAGGCTGGCGCTGCGCCGGCTGCTTCCAACTGGGATGCCGCCACCCCTGCTGCTGGCAGTGGCTGGGACTAAATGTCCAAGAACTCTCAGTTCTTTTCAATGATGAATATGTTTTGAGTGAGTGCCGCTGGAATGCACAAGTGGACGCATGGAATAGACGACGGTGTTTTGCGATGGCACCTGGTTAATGCGACCACTAGCTTCCATCCTAACCAAGACACTAATACACTCATAAACATCTACAGCTTCAATTCCATCCATACAATTTCTCAATGTAATCAGTTAGAGTCAAAATCTGACAGTTGACAGTACCTCTTATTTCATGGATTGTACACACATTAGAACCGGAAGATCCAGTATACAAATTCCAAGTGAGAAATCGTGGCTGCCCTCGTCGGCTCGCACAAGGAAAGAATCCAAGTCGAACACAGCCATGAGTGAGCAGGCTGCTTCAGAGGCGCCTCCCGCTACAGAGACAGCTCCAACGACCACCGAAGTCACGGACAAGCTCGAGGACAAGGCGGAGAAGATGACGGTGGACGCTGCGGCGGCGGAGGAAGCGGCTAAGAAGCCTGCGACTAAGCGCAAGGTAGACGATGATGCGGCCTCGACGCCCCGTAAACGCCGCACGTCGAGCCCCCGCGTGACCAAGAAGCCAAAAGATACAGAGAACAAGCCAGCAGAGGGCGAAGAGACCGAGTCGGAGCCAGAGAAGCAGCCCAAGAAGCGCGCCAAGACCGCCAAGGGCCCCAGGAAGACCCCAGGACGCAAGAAGAAGGTGGTTGAACCTGTAGAAGACGCAGAAGACGAGCAGAAGCAGGTGGAGACCAAGGTGGAAGCACTGAGTGACGAGATCAAAGGCAGGTTCGGCCAGATCGTCTGGGCGAAGATGGGCGGATACCCATACTGGCCGTGTATCATCACGGACCCGAGGCTATTGCCCACGAAACTCCAGGAAACGGCCATGAAGGCACTGGAGACCAAGTATTTGGTGTTCTTCTATGTGTCCAATAACTTTGCTACGATTTCTTTCAAGATGATTGAATCGTGGGACGACACCAAGTTTAAGTACCGGGAAGGCCACCCGGAGAAAGACTCGAAAGCTCCCAAGCGACGAGTTAAACTTATGGCGGCAATTGAAGTGGCAGATGTACGTGGAGGAAGTGGAGAGTTGAGGGACTGTGACTAATTGCTCGTGTATGTGCAGAGAGAGATGAAGTTGCCGATTCAGGAGAGAGCTGATGGACTGTTGAAGCCGGAAGAAAAGGTGGCAGTGGAGGAGGCACCTGTACCTGTGAAACGTAAACCTGGACGACCTCCTAAGGCCAAGAACGCTGTTAAGACACCGCCCAAGAAAACACCGAAAAAGCGAGTGACACAGGGCGAAACGGAGGTAATGGCTGATGGAAAGGGTACTGCATCTGTAGCTACGCAGGAAGAAGAAGAAGATGCTGCCGGACCAGCGCTGAGCAAAGAGGAAATTAAGGCAAAGGTTGCAAGTCGCAAGACGCCGAAGAAGAAAGGTGCCGATGATACTCCCAATGCTACAGGAGCAACTGTCAAGAAAGCACCGAAAGCTGTTGCGAAGCACAAGTCCAATGGATCTGCTGACATTGATAGCAAACGAAAGAAGGAGATTGAGCTTGTGGTTCCCCACAAGTCAGTGAAGTCAGCCGATATTCGCGAAATGACGGAAGAAGCAGCCAAAAAGAAGATGAGCGGCCCCAAGAGCAAAACAAAGAAGGACAAAGTCGAATATAAGGTGGGTGACCTTGCCTCGTTCGCGATCAAGATGACACGACTACATGCAAAGGAATCGGCGCGAAATAACGACGAGCTAGTTGCAATGATGCAGGAGTTGTTCAAAGAAACTCTCATGTACCGTTCTGACGTTGAGAGATCGGGACTGGCTGCCATTATTGCGGCATTGCGCAAAAAATCGAATCCTACCGTCGGGCAAACAGCGAGCGCTCTTCGAAAGCACATGATCAGTATCCTAAATAATGACACAGAGATTACCCTCCTGGGTAAGAAAGGCCACAACGAAGATGCGGGACATGGCACAAAAAAGCGAAAGGCTGAAAATGGCGGCTCGGTGAAGGAAGATCATCAGCACAAGGAGTCATCATCTGCGGAAAACAGTGATGCCAAGGGAAGTTCGCCAGTAAAAGTTGAAGTTTCTTCGCCCCCTGTCAATACGTCACCTACAACGAAAGCAGAGGAGTCCAGTGATGCCGCAGTAAAAACAGAGGAAAAGCAGACAGCTAGCAACCCTGTGGAAGATGTGGTAGCAAAGACAGAACCTTCGGAATGTGTGGTAGTGAAAACTGAGGATGCTGTTGAGAAACCGAATGCAGCCACGGAGAAACGATCAGCCTCGCCGACGAAGACGGAAAAGCCGACAGATAGCGAGGTAAAAGACAAAGAAGATATGTTCGAAGCACCGGAGCACGTGAACAAGAACCGAACGATCTTCGTCGACATGCTGAGCAAGATCCTCGACCAGGACGGATCCAAGCGTGCTGACCTTGCAAACGACATTGAGGCAAGTCACTCATCTTGTTTTCTTAAGCGTCGGTAGCCTAACGTTTGTGTTGTAAATGTGTTTCCAGGCCGCTTTGTTCGAACGCTTCAAGGAGAGTAACGACGATTACTTGACCCAAGCACGTATCATCATATTTGGCCTAAAGGAGAACGCTTCGAAGCGGGAGCGTCTGTTTTCCGGTGCCTTGCACTGCTTGGAGTTGGCGTACTCCGACGATGCGGTAAGTCATTATTGCATTCGGTAGTCAGCAATTGAAGACCCACTAACATTGTCATGATGTCACAGTTTTTCAAGACGACTGAGTGATCAAACAAGAAAAGAAACAGAAGCTGTAGGAACTTCCTCATTGTTCGTCTTCGAGCTATTACGGAGAGCAAACAAATAGTCATGAGGTTCAAGTTCGAACGTGTTTATCAGTGTCCTCCTAAATACAGAATCAGATTCTGATCCCACACCATAATCATTCCCCCCATCATGGCGAGAGCTAATCTCCTCCTTAGCGCTGACCTCGAGCGCGCGTTCGCTGACGCACAGAGCGGTAAACTGCGCTACGTCAAGGTCTCGATCAATGACGAGTCGTTCGTACTGAGCGCAGCGGGATCTGCGACGTCTGAGCCTCGTAACGACGTGGCGAGCTCGTTTCCTCGGCTCTGGATGCCCAGGAGGCGGCGTTTGTGCTGCTGTGTCCAGATACAAACGTCGCTGCGTTGCGGTGGGTGCTGCTAGCCTTCGTACCTGAGAGTGTGAGCGTACGGGACCGCATGCTCTACTCGTCCTCGCGTGATTCGCTCAAGAAACAACTA
This sequence comes from Phytophthora palmivora, assembly GCA_008079305.1. Taxonomy (NCBI): domain Eukaryota; phylum Oomycota; class Peronosporomycetes; order Peronosporales; family Peronosporaceae; genus Phytophthora; species Phytophthora palmivora. The sequence goes on from VOQZ01000543.1 coordinate 63,245, forward strand.
GGTCTCAACTACTTTTCGGGGGAATTCCACGCGACGGAACTGGTTAGTTGTTGCGATCTTAAAGAAAGAATAGGATACTTAGTGTGTTGTTGTAGAGTGAAGTGACGTGGGAGAGTTTTCTGGAGGCGAGGAAGAAGCAGGCGGCTGATGCCCCACTGTCTGAGTCCGAGCGACTGCTTAAAGAAGCTGCTATGCTGGAACGTGACACGAACGTCAAGTCTAGTGCCATGGGTGTCGTACCTTTTGAGATCACGCAGAATGTGCGTGATAAGTTGAGACTGCTGCAGGACAACAAGTTTGACTGGATTGCAATGGTGAGTAGTGGACATTTGGATGTTGGAAGGAGCTGATGGTGATTTTGGCTTGTAGAAACTGAGTGAAGATAATGAGAGTGTTGAGGTGGTGAAGAGTCTGGAGAATGTAGAGCTCATTGACGTACCTTCTACGCTGGATCGACGCACACCGAGCTTTGTGGCGTATCGCTACCGTGGCCCGGGTGCGACGTCAGCACTGTGTAAGTGTCGATGCACTAGTTGTGTGCCAGGCTTCTCATTGTGTTTGTTGTTGCCAGTTTTCATGTATGTATGTCCGGAGGACTCACCTGTACGCTTGAAAATGGTCTACTCGACGTGCAAAGCAACCGTGCTGTCCGTTGCCAACGAACAGCTGAACATCAAGTTTGATCACACTGTAAGGAGGACACTACTCGTTGTAGTACCGTCCAGACATACTGATGTGGTGTTTTGTCTCTAGATTGAAGTCAACAACCCAACCAGCGCTGTAGATGACATCCGTTCGACTCTAGCACCCAAGACAGAGGAAGAGCTGAACCGCGCGAGTTCGCCCGTCCTGCTGCTCCTGGCGGTCGTGGACGCGGTCGAGGTCGAGGAAGAGGTCGTAGTCCCCCTGGTGCTCACTAAGTTAGCATCCTACCAATGCAGTAGACTTGACGTGACTATTGCCAAATCCAAGTGCAGATCAATTCAAATGCGAAGCGTGAACACCACTGTATTGAACCTACCTCAGACTCTAGTCTGCCGTCTGAGGTCGTGCTACTGCTTTGGTCTCGAGTCGAAGATCTCGCTCCCAAGTCAGCACTTATCTCCTGCCTTTCTTCTTTCCCTTCTTCTTGCCTCCACCAGATGTCGTCGTGACTGCTCCCGCCGCCGCCGCAGCCTTCTTCTTGGCCTCCTCAGCTTCCTTCTCAAGTCTCACCTTGCGAGACTGCAGCTTGGGGATCAGCTCTGCCATCTTGATCATGAGCGTCTTGCGGTTCGGGATCTCTGAGTTCTCAGGAGTACCATCATCCCGCACCAGTCGCACACGAATACGCCCCGACACGAGCCAGTCACGTGGATACTTTTTCCCTGGCTCCAACACATGAGGGAGTTTGAAATACGTGCAAACCTCTGACATTTCGTCAGCGATTGGAGTCTCACACGCCTGTTCCTTGGGGATACGACGGCCCTGCTGCACTGTCTTCTTCTTGTCGATGTAGTTCGGGTAGAACGTGAAGAACGTGGATGTGGGGCTGCCCTCTGCCAGTCCATAGGCGTAGATGATCCTGGGCCGCATGGGCTCCATCGGCGGCATCATCCCCGGCATACCAGGCATACCAGGCATACCAGGCATACCAGGCATACCAGGCATACCGGGCATGCCGGGCATGCCTCCCATGGGCGGCATCCCTCCCATCCCAGGCATGCCACCCATTCCCTGCATCATCTCCATCATCTGGGACATATCGGGCATCCCTCCACCACCTCCGCCCAACATCCCCATAAGATCCGCAGGGTTAAACTGACCCGGATGTGGCCGCGTGCGACTTGGCGTCGGCTGCGCTACAGGGATGGCATTCGAGTCGTAGCGCTCGCCCGCGACGTTCTCCTTAGCTCGACCCTTTCGCACCATATTCTACTTGCTTACTATGAGGCATCGAACGTTAGTAATGTGTACCCCACCACATTTATGTGTCGAACATAATATCCAATTCTTCTGATATTATCCATTGCAATTTAATAAAGCGGAGGTTATTAATGACCAATCATCACCTCTAATGAATGACTAGAAGTAATAGACCCCGAATTGTAACTATGTCTTCTAAGAGCGCCTACAGGTGTGACGCTAGCGGTTCTAACAGTATCGGAGTTGGTCGTACTCTTCAATCCACCGGATGACAATGGAGGAGATGCCGTCAAAGGGTATGAAGTGCAATGGGCCACGGACGCAGCTTTCACATCGCCTAGCTCAAATCCCGTTCAGTTGGCAACCGGTATCAGCGCACCGTTCAGACACATCATTTCGTCATTGACAAAGGGTACACGCTACTACGTTCGTGTTCGAGCTCGCAATTCTCAAGGACTAGGAGTCTTCCAGGTATCATCTCCAGTATCACAGCAGCCATATACAACACCCAGTTCGCCTACACAGATGGTGCTAGGTGTAACTAGTTCGACCATGCTGACTGTGGGGTGGGCGCCTCCTACGGACGATGGTGGAGATGCTGTTGCTGGTTATGTCGTACAATGGGATGTGGTTGCAACGTTTGACTCGTTGGCGACAGCAGGAAGCACTACAGCGGTCATCAATGACGCGACACAACGTTCGTACACGATCACGCTCCTAACACCAGGCTCTCGATATTACGTCCGTGTATTCGCGAAGAACCAGGGTGGCAAAGGCACACCTCAGACATCGACACCGGCGTCTATGGTGCCCGCTACAACGCGTCCTGGCAAACCGAATTCGTTGGCGGCTGCTGCTACTTCTATCACGGGTCAACTTCAAATTGTTTGGCAGCCTCCGCGTGTACCAGCTCATGGAATCCCTTGTGCTGGGACGTTGCAAGCTCCTCAAAGTTGTCCGGTTTTGGTTGGATTGGACATGGTGTTCGGTGGTGTCAGTCTCGAGAGCTATTTGGTACAGTACGCAGATTCAAGTGCTTTCTCTTTCGCTACTGAAGTCAGTGTTACCACTACGTCGGCCACTCTAACTGGACTTGAGATCAACCAACCGTACTACATTCATGCAAGTCTCAACAGTACGTCATACATGCGTCGATTGGACAGATCGCGTCCTTTCGCGCCACATAGAGATCCATTTCAAATTCGGATCCGTCTTTGACAGGCATCGCTGCGGTGGTATGCACTCCCACAGGGTGCACCGAGTATTAGCATCTTTACGGACGCACATGATTCTGTTACTCGGTTTCGGATTGCTATTTGTTCTTGTTCGGCCGAGTTTTTCGTACCAGAGGATGTACCAGGTCCACCGGAAAAGATTTTCGTGTCTCCTGCCAGTGACACGTCGATGCGCGTGCAGTTTCTCCCGCCCATGAATGTCAAACCCGAGGGTGTCAATGGTGCTCCCGTGCTTGGATACAAAGTGGAGGTGGCACGTCGTGTGGACGAAGTGCAAACGTTCACGGTGGCAGCCAATGGCCCGATCCTAGCGGGAGGCTACAAGATCACATTTCAGAAAGGTTTAAGCACAGAGATGACGTCGTGTATCTCGTGGAATGCAAGTGAAGTGGAGTTCGAGATGGCACTGGAAGAGTTGACGATAGTGGACAGTGTCGGAGTTTCGAGGTCAGAATACAGTGCAGCTAAGAATGGATACGTCTACACTGTCACGTTTGATGGTGCGTATCTCGTTAGTGGAGAGCAAACGAGCTTGTTGGCCGGCGATACGACAGGATGTCAAGCGACACAACCACCGAACCGTGTCTTGACGTTGGAAGGAAAACGTGTTACAGCGGGGGTTGCTGGATTCTATCCAGAAGTTTGGGAGATCGTGTCGACGAATTCTGGAGATCAGATCTTGGGAGGGACGTTTGATTTGTCTGTAGGTTTTGAAGGAACATGGGTAGATGCCAAACCTGGAACCACAGCTGATGTAGCTGCAGGATCCAGAACGGTGAAAACTTCTCCGGGGTCGATGCTTGGACGTGTGAATCGAGGAGATAGAATACGTATTGGAGGAGAAGAGTTCAGAGTTCACGCTACTGCTCCTTTTACTGATTCTGAGCTACCATTAGACTCCTATCACGTTCATGGTGCGACGGGTGTAGTGATCGAGGTGATGGATACGGCTTTGGGCAACGTCCGGTTGAGAACGGAGCGACCACGGTGACCTACACCGGTGACTTCACCGCTGGTGCAACTAGTATTGCAAGTGGAGACCAGATTCGAATCGGTAAACTCAATGTTGAAGTGTCGATTGCAGCCCCCGTACTTTGACACTTGCTTCTCCATGGTCCGGCGATACAACGCTGCATATCACGGCGTTTGCGCGCAAAAACGACGACGTTGAGCGCAAGTACGGACGCAGCTGAGATGAAGCGTGCATTATCTGCTTTACCTGGAGTTGGATCAATAGATGTGTCACGAGTTGGCCCCTCGAAGCTTAATGGCTATCACTGGTATGTAACATTCCAATCACTCAATAGTGTCAACCTCCGCGTCGACAAAACAAAAGGAACTACGAAGTTCTTAGACATGCGCGGTGCTGACTGTAGCACATGTAATGTGATGGCGTCGGTTGTGATAGATGCTACCAGCTTACTTCTCTAACTGAGATTAAGGGCGACTATGCTGCTAGTGCAATTGTGGCATCACAGGAGGTTAGTGGAGTAGTGGCTGAGGTGCAAACGATCTCCACGAAGGCTACTGCTAATGATATTAGCGGCTCTTTTGCTATTAGCTTTCAATCTGTGGGTGGAGCAGTGATTAACTTCGACGATACTGCAGGCGATGTTCGAACCAAGCTACAAGCGATTGCCACGATTGGGCGGTTGAATGTAACTCGGATGGAAAATGCAGATTTCGGAGCGACATGGACCATCAGCTTTTTGTCAAACCTGGGCGACTTACCGCTGCTCGTGGTCACCGACAAGACTTTACTGAAGGGGACAGGGGTAAATGTGGTTATCCAAGAAGCTGTGAAAGGCGTGGATGTCGCTTTGGAAACAGTTATCGACGGACTGGTACCGGGTCAAGAGTACTACGTGCGTGCATTTGCCCGGAACGAAAATGGTTACGGTGCAAGCACCACAGACTTGCAGCAGCGTGGGCGAGGTGCCTTGCCTCTTCTAACCTCCGTAGCGACGTCTCCTGACCCACCAGGTATCACAGGAATGTGGCCTTTGTCTGGCTCGCAAATGGAGCTTCGTCTTTCTAGCTCAGAGGGTCATGGCGATCCTGTTTCAAAGTATTTGTTCGAGTACGCAGTTGGCGATACGTTTGGAAAAGTTGCTACGAAGAAACTCTCCATCTTTAATGCTCTGGAAAACGATATATAGCTGGGACCTTTCGCTTGCAGTACGGCGACGATATTACCACATGCTCCCGGTGCACACGACGGCTACCTCTCTCCAAAATGCTCTGAACAACCTCCCTTGCTTGCGACCAGTGTCTGTAACGCGAGCCATATATGTGTTGACCGGAGAAGCAACAAGTAAAGTGACCGAGTTTGATGCAACGAGCAACCGTCTCACAACGACAACATTGACTACCTCTCAATGCAAACTGCTCGTAAAAGGTGCACGCATTGACGTTGAAGGGGCTATCTTCACCGTTAGAGTGCAACCTACAGAAGGTAGTACAGGTATCGACGTGGAACTGAGTCGTGAATTTGGCTTCATTAACGTTAATCGAGCTGTGCTTAAGCTGGATAAATCGGGGAGTGAACGCGGTCCATTTGGGTACGCTTGGACGATTTCATTCGACAACGATGTTGGAGATATTGTTCACGGCAAATACCCAGGGGCTGCAGCTACTTCCATCCCTGACCTCGGTCTACGCGAATCTGGTCTTACCAGTAAGTAATAGTGGTATAGTGGCTGGTCCAGCTGCAGTTCCTGCGGATCACTACGGCTACTTCGAAATCAACAATGACGAAAGCGTGTGCGATACGTACGTTGTGGGAGCACCGTCATCGGTCCAAGTAGTTCGACTCTTTGGTCTGACGACAGCTACTGATGGTACTTTCAAGCTCAAACTCGGTCGTGAAACAACCAACTGTATCTCACTAGGAAAGTTAGGTACACCGAGTACTATGAAAGCGATTCTGGAAGATCTAGATTTTGTGTCCAAGGTGACTGTGGAGGAAGTTCGTGCATTCAAGGTGGCTGTATTGTCCGGATCAACGGCATCGAAAGTGACAGCTTACGACGGGTCTAAACTTACTGTTATTAGCACGGACCCCACGATCAACGGTCTCACCACCGACGAAGCTGGTGTTCTTGTAAAGGATGCCATCATTCAAGTGAGTCGGAATCCCAACGACTTTTCCAGACATTCATGCGAGTTTGTCATCAATACGACTCCAGCTGGTGGAGCCAACCAGATTTCTGTTACCGCTGTTGGAACGTGTACCAGCTTTAGAGACGAAGCTCGTTCCTTGAAGATATTGGACTTTCATGACTACAACGTGCGTTTCTGGGGGCATTATCCAACAGGCGAGTGGCCGACGTTGCAATTTGATACAGCAACGTTTGGGACTGGTAGTTGCACGTCATGGAAACCATTAAACTTGCAGGTATACGGGCAAGTGCATACAGTGAAATACGAAGGTGTATGCTCCCAAGGCCAAGAAGGGATTCAAACAATTCTCGCTGATGGATCGAGTACCATAGGAGGGACCTTCACCTTGTCGTATATGGGAGAAGTGACTACGCCGTTATCGTTCCAAACAACGGGGGCAGCTGAAATGGTCGACGCTATCAATTCAATCACTGCACCCGGTACCGTCAACGTGAGTGTAAGTCAGTATGGTGCATACGGCAAAGCATGGCACGTAACCTTCGTGGACAGGCAAGACGAAGATCAAGACTCCATCTTCATCCAGCACTCGCGCTTAACAGGTCAAAATGCGCTGATTAGCGTATACCCCACGGTTACCGTGTTCACAGACGCCCAGCAAAATGATATCAGTGGCTCTTTTCGGATAACAATTAATGGTGAAACCACGGAGGCGATTGGATACTCTGCCACGCACATGAAGGTCACTCAGGAGCTGCAAAAACTGACGGTCGTAGATTCAGTTGTGGCGCTTGGTGATAAGAATGCAGGTGATGTTGGTGTCTACGCGCTAAAGCTTACCGCGGATGGTGCAGGAAACAGTCCAACATTATCCAACATTAAGCTTGACGGAACGCCAATCGACCCCACCAAGTTTCTAGCCATTGGTGAAGCGTTGGTGGTCGGTAGTAATTCCGCAAATACCATTCAGTCGATGACTCCAGTCGACATCACGATGACGAATCCTCTTCCAAACTCGGTGACGCCTGGAAATTTTGATGTCTTTGCTGGGCTGATCACCAAGCAGACGAAACCTTTGCCGGGGTATGTAGGAATTGCACCCCTAACGCAGGTGATTGCCGTGGCGAATGGGAAAAAAGATTTCAGCTGCCAGCAGATCACGGGTTTGTAAGCAGTAGTAAGTTTTTCATTGGTGAAACCATGTTCACGGTCCAACCGTGGACCCAAGGTACGCCCGCAACGACTGTTACCACCGATGTACCGTATACGGGTGATGAAAGTGTCGTTGCTGGTTATCCGAGGGTGTACCTTTTTGATAACAAACTTCAGACGACAGAGAACCTGAAAATGCTTGTTCAAGTTGGAGATGACCTGTGGCTTCCGACTGTATCTGCTGACATGAGTAAATACGAGGTCACAGCCGTCGATGATAGGTTTTTAGAAGTGACTGGAAGTTTTACGGACAAAATTGCAAGAACGCGAGCTTATCACGTCGCTAATGGGCGGAAATGGAACCTTGTTTTCCGTTCGTATGATGGCAGTTTGGACACCATTGACGCTATACCAGATCATGACTGGCGCGGTA